>JAJOOD010003415.1:0-31916 GCA_029582525.1 Solanum tacnaense
CCCCCCCCCCCCCCCCCCCCCCCCCCCCCCCCCCCCCCCCCCCCCCCCCCCCCCCCCCCCCCCCCCCCCCCCCCCCCCCCCCCCCCCCCCCCCCCCCCCCCCCCCCCCCCCCCCCCCAAGTTTATGCACATAAGAAACCTACACCAGGTTTTTACTTATAAATCACACACTTAAAAACATATTTGTTCATAAACATCACCAAGAACATCAAGCTCATGGTATGAAGTTTAAGCTACACTAAGGGAACACTGAACTTTTAATAACTAGTGCTTCATGTCTATATATATTAAAATAAAGTTCAAAGTATGCAGACTGATATCAGTGTAGTGTGTTCTCCAGTACTTCGCGCTACTCAGACTACTCACTGCTCCTAGCTTCTGGATTCTGCAGATGACATGAAAATCAGGGATCAGTTGGGGAGTAACATGCAATAGATTAATTAACCGCGTAACTACAATAACGGAAATGCAAAGGGTGACTACTAATGAGATCTTGGACTCGTTAAATAAGTCAACATCATAGTATTTCCCTTGCCAAGCCTTCAAATAGTAGTTAAAAAACTTGAAAAGCCCTGCAAGCGGGTTGATAAGCAAAACCCTTAACCACACACAGTTACCGACTTGGTTGGAAGCCCCCAAAAGGGAAGCAAAAAGGATTCAAATTCTAACCAATTCCTGCACCACAAATCATAGGCTGACCGAACCGACATGGCATAGGGTTCCAGGTAGATAAGAATAGTACATGATTTAAAAGATACAGGAGTAGCAAATTAAGAGGCCTAGGCAGGAGTGAAGCATCAACAAATGACAGGATAACTTTAGTGATGGAATAACATCATGCTTACCCTGTAATCTTAAGCTTTGAGCTGCTTAAGAATCTGAGGGTGGTTGTTGCTGCTGGGGCCAAATTGGCTGAGCCATATATGGACGGGGCTGCTGGGCATAAAGTGCTTGATCAACAGGCTTTCCCATGTACATCCCTGGAGCTCCAATCTGTTGAGCAGATTGTGGTGGCATGCCATAATAGAATGGCAGACCCTCAGTTGGGCCTCCAACAGGAAGCGTTCCTCTAGGAATTGTTGCAAGCACCTCATCTTTCAAGTCCTCCCTTGGGACAATGTCAACTAAGAAATCAAATATGTCAGTCCTTGTTATGGCTGCAGCTATATCATTTTTCTGCAGCGTCCTCCTTTTGTTCTCCTCAGTGTGGTTCCATGCACGCAGAGTCAATTCAAGTATGAACATCTCACAGGCACGAGCAAATACGACTGGTGCTTCAGCAGATATCATCCTAACATCTTCATCCGCTTTCATGATTTTCTTGATCCTTGCCAATGGCAAACTATGATTCTTGAAATCAGTAACATGCTCGATTTCTTGATATTGATTTGCCCAGAAAGTTTGGAGTTGTTGCTGCAATTGTTGCTGCTGCTGCTGATGAATGTGCTGATAAGCGAGCTGATGTTGCGCCATCTGGGCTGACGAAGCAGAAAGACCAGCAGCTTGAGGAGATTGAATTGCACCAGCTGAAACTGCAGGAGGCCCTGCCATTTGGTTAGCTTGGTATGGGGCACCATATATTGGAGCTGAGCTAGTAACGACTCCAATACCTGGAGGCTGTCCATTTCCATGATGATCCATTTTGAGCAAGATTCCCTTTTGGAGAATTCAAGGCTACCTTAGGCTGTGGGCTAGGTAGAAACAAGTAACAATTTCAGAATTTAAATAAAGTCTTTCAAGTATTAGAAACTGAACAAATAAATCAAAAGAAATGCTAGTCATTCAGTTTAATCATGTCAAGGGAAGCCTGACTAATCATGTCACTTATGAGCTCAATTGTCTCATTATGTCCTCTTCATAATGATACTATAATAATAATATCTGCCTTTTCTAACTTCTCGCTTGCACTTGCACCCACCTATTGACTATGATCGCTACTTCTATACTGAGAATATCAATCACATGAAGATAATATATATTCATGCATTTCAAAGAAAACATCAGATGCTTAGTAAGAAGGTGCTACTGAAGACCATACAATTTAAAAAATTTATGCAGAGTATGCATGGAAAAGTATCTCAACCAAATAACAGAAAGAAATAAGTCAAACAGTCCATCATAACAGGTATGCAGATTCACAAGTAGTAATCCAGTCCAGTGAATCTATGCACGTGAAATATTCCAATGTAAAATATATTAGATAATCTATTAGAAGGAAACCTAGAAGTGTAAAAGGAATAAAGTCATTAAGCTCCATCATGTCATAACATAGATCACATCAATGAAGACAATATCTTAACAAGCAAAAGATAGTAATGACTAATGAGCATTAGACCACTTCCATGGTGCAAGAAGTAGCAGGCTCTACAGCCCTAGGAGCAGACAATTTAATGACATGATCACTCCCTAAAAGAGCTGCTGAAAAAGTATAACCGAAACTACTAAAAACTACAAAACAATGCACTTCATACAGAGTTAACAGAGTCATCAATTCAAAGTATCTATTATCAAAATCTTGTTTGAAGTAGTAACAAAGAAACTTCTTCCCAACCCAGACACGTGCAAGCATGCATAATTGTCGCAAAATCTTCCTACACTCCAGATAAATGTTGTTACTTTCGTCTAATCCAAGATACAAACTAAATCCCAACTGGAAGTATAATAGACACTACTTTCAAATAAAGAACATGTCTATCATGCATCATTTTTGGAACCTTTTCGGATAATTTGATATAACTTGCAAATTTGTTGTTGTCAGGAAATCCAAATTCCAATTCCTTGTTATTCAGGAAAATGTGTAACTAAATGTTCCGCAATCAGAAAACTTGTTATTCTAGTAGCATCACAGAATCCAAATACCAACAGGAAAATCCAAAACCTTTGTTATTTTCCGGTCATTCCGAATCCAGATGGTAGTTAAGTCGGGAATAAAAAGCACAAAGAAAATCATAGGGAGTAAAATGCTTTCCACAAGTAAAACAACACAGAAAATAGAATTCAATCCATGAATAAAACATTAATCGTAACAGTGTCTTTAAAGCATTTGCATGCTCCTAGTGATTCATACATGGAAACAGCAACAGAAGCATCTCTATCAAGACAGCTTAACAAACAAAGATGCCATCTTATGCATCTGCAAAAACCTCTGAACTAAATTTCAGCTCTAAACATCATCATTAAGAAAAACAAATATACATGCATGTGCCTATATGTGCCTGTCTATACAAGAGCATAAGACTAAACCTTAAACTTCAATCAACAAGCAAAAGAAACCATATTATGCATCCACAAAAACCTCTGAACTAAATTTCAGCTCTAAGCATTGATAAGAAACACATATATACATGCATGTCCCTATGTGCACCTGTCTATGCAAGAACATAAGACTAACCCCAAACTTCAATGAACAAGCAAAAGAAACCATACTATGCATCTGCTACAATCTCCCCTTTCAATTTCAGTTCTATCACCACAAAACATAAACCCACACATGCATGCATGTAACTTATGTGTCTTTAAGCACAGAGCAAGACCACTTCTCAAATACTAAAGACAACCACAACTGATCGATCATGGATCAACATAAAGGTCGAAAGGAGAGCAACACTCAGTACCTCTCACTGATTGAAGCTCCAAATTCTGGATCCGCCTCTCCAATCAAATTACCTAACATCAAGGGAAAACAAATCAGCAAACAAGCGATAACCTTGAGAAAAAAAAAATCGAGCTGAAAAACCCCAAAAACAAACAAAAAAACAACCATACATCCACTCAAAAAAATGGAACCGACAAAAACTAACAACTAAAAGCAAAAACAAAACAATAATCAGCAAAATTGTTGCAAAGATAGACACATGCAGATACAAAACTGAACTTGAAAAATTGAAACTTGGGATTCCAACCAGATCAAAAACTCACTAAAACTCAGGCATAAATCTCCATCCAATCCAACAAAAAACTACCTAAAATTTTAAAAAGAAAAAACAAGATTCATGTAAAAATAGAAACATGCACATGGAAAATTGAAGCTGGAAAAAACTAAAACTTTAATTGACAATAAAATTCACCAAACAACCCATCACCACAAAATCCAGACTGAAAAACCCCACTAAGAATCAACCATAAATCTCTACAATAACCAAATCAAAACCACCAAATAACCCCCAAAAAAGAAGAAAAGAGCTAAGATTTCATATAAAAAAGGAAATTTCAAAGCTAAATCAACAAAAAAAAAAACTCACTAAATTAACTACAAATTTCCATTTTAATCAAACACCCACCAAAAAAAGAAGCAAAATTCAACCAGTATATGTAAAAACATAAACATGCAGATAAAAAGAAGAAATTGAACCTGAAAGATTGAAACTTTTATGCTTTTTTTAGAGAGAGAAAGAGAGAGTGAGAGCTAGGGTTCAATCAAAGAGGTAGATGATTTGATATATTGATTCCAAATACAGGTGAAGAGCTAATAAATACTTAACACATAACTACTTATTCAAAGTTAAAATGTACAACTTTATTTGTTTAAGGTACTACTAAATAAAGCATAACTCTTTTTTTATGGTCTTTCTACTATAGACTAGAACTCTCCACGTGGCCCCCTCATTTTTGATCTTTATTGTGATCATGCTTACGTTAAAAATGTTTTAACAAAAGAAAAGAGAAAAGAAAAACCTAATTAATTTTACTAACTTTTTTATTTATTTTTTTATGATAAAGTGACAAATCTTTTATCGTCACCTTTGTTTTTTTATCAAACTTAAAAAAGGATGAAAAATTGAAGACGCAACTACTCAACTATATATGTGGCAATTTTAATTTAAGTTTATTGGATACGTTTAAACACATAAGCATTAACTACTACTCTCACCGTCCACTTTTAATTGTCATAGTTTCCTATTTTAAAGTCAAATTATAAAAACTTTGACTAATATCTTACGATGTATTTTTCGTATAGTTTTTGAATATCTAAATTTTTTGTTTAAAATATTGAATTAATGTAATTTACTTTAACTTTGAAAATTAAGTAAATTGACTTTCGAAAAGCGTAACATGACAAATAAAAATGGACGGAGGGAGTATTTACTATGACGGAGAAAAGTATTCTTAAGCTTTTTGATATATACATTAATTATATATTTCCTCCGTCCATGTTAGATAGACATCTTATTAAAAAAAGTAATTGTCATATATTACTTAATCACTTACTAAATTAAGATAGAATTAATTATTATTATTTTTGTTTTACCCTATAATTTATATGCCTTTGAATGTGAGTATGCTCAATACTAGCTATTCCTATATTTGATGTATATTTTTTCTAACTTAATTTTATGTGCATTGATATGAACAAAGGACAAAATAATTAAATTAATTAATTTATTAATGATTTCTTAATTATCGTATAAAATAGAAAGTGTCATCTAATATGAAACGGAGGGAATAAGATTTTTTAGTTAATGCTCATATAAATGAAAGCGAAAGAACCACCGATGAACATATATGATATTGTGGATTGAACTGTTCTTTCTTAACTAGAAGTTTTGGATTCGAGTTCTGAGTATAAAAAAAATTCTTAATAAGGAGCGCTTCCTACCAAAGGGGATCTTACAGGAAGTCAGGAAGTTTATCTGGAATAGTCAGGCTACAATTTGAGTACTGAACACCAAGTAATAAATAAAAAAAAGGTGAAAAATCATTGATATTTAAGGTTTAATTCATTTTATTCACAAATCACAATGAAAGAGTTGAAATTGAGGCAGACTAATGCACATCTCAACAATGAAAAATGAGAGAGAAATTTTAATAGCTCAATTGATTACTCATTTAATATTTTTGTTTCAATTTCATTAATTAATGGGGAGGTGGGGGATACTGTAACACTTCATCTACCAATCGATAATTATAGAGGAAGCCATTTAACTAGTCTGTTTTGTTGACTATTTGGTTTCCACTAAATATTGCTTTTTGGAGCACTTCTTAAAGATACAACGTGTTAACTTATCCGGATAAGATAAATTAGGCTTTTGTTGGTATAAAGTCATTACATATTTTAGGCTAACTAATATGTACTTTCTTCATTTCATTCCATATCTATATATCTATAATATAATAAAGCTGAAAATGAACACGCTGATATGGAATGCCTCATTGACCTCTATTACTATTTATCTTTTTTCTCATAATTTTGAGATTTTTTCTTATTTTCTTTCTTCAAACCTTCAAAAATAAAAAATATTTCTTTCATTATTATTTGTGTTGATTACATTATAATGGGTCATTAAAATGGCCAGAATTGAATTGTTTATTGCATTTTTTGGTTCATTTCCATTGTCTGCTTAAAGGATAATTAAAGATCTCATAAAACTCAATTAAATATGGCAAACAAATGCAGTAACATCCCAATTAAAACTTTAGCCCACGTTGCAGTCCCTTCATTAAGCATAATTATGCACTTAATGCTCATATATATGAAATTACTCAAAATCCGTAAGTTTTCTTCAGTTACTAATTTTTTTGAGTACTATAAATACTAAAGAAAGTCATTTTCAAAGCACAACATTCTTCCTTTTTCTTTCCATAGCTTTCTTCTCAATTATTATTATTATTATTATTGTTATTAATAATTGTTAATATTAATAATGGCAGCAATTTATTCCTTTTTTTTTGGAAACTTTATTCCCGAAAAACAAAAAAAGGTTCATACATTTTTATTTTGTTTTTGCCGCAATTATTTATATAGTGTACTGGAAATGACTTTCTTCGTTATGAAATGAAGTGGAATGACATATGGCCCCTTCTTTAGCAATATATACATTTTTATGTTGCTTTTGCCACATCTATTAGTTTAATATAGTGTACTGGTGCAAAAAATTTATTAGTTAGGAAATGAAGTGGAATGGCATATGGTTCCCTTTTCAACAATATATCAAATTTTGTTATTTTTATTATTTGTTGCAAGGTTGTATATAAATGTAATAGAAATTTAAACGTAACAGTTTTGTCTTGTACATAAACGCCCTATTATAAATTTTAGAAATATATTTATTGCAAGATTGTACATTGTAATGTGAATTTAAATGTAATAGTTTTATCTTTTATGGGATAAATGTTCTATTATAAATTCTAGAAATAATTATATTAATTTCATATTGAATTTGATGATTCCTACATATTTGAAGAATGTGTTATCATTAACGATATATCAATTTTTTTACTTTTTTTGTTGTTGCAGACTTGTATATAGTTATACTGTGAATTGGAATGCAATAATTTTATCTTTTCTGATATAAATGTCTTACTATAATCTTAGAAATAATTATGTTAATTTCATATTGAATTTTAATTGTTCTTTCATTATATTTATTAAATAAATAACATATCTAGAAAAAGATGGATATTTCTTTCATTTCAAAATAAATTTATATATAATACAAAAGTTAAACAAAAGAAGAGTGATATGCCACCTTTCTTTAATAGGAATTCATTTGTCTTTTTTTTTCTTAGAGATTCATCTTCATCCTCGTAACTTCATATGTTAACTATTAATTAATAATATATATAATTCACATGACATTACTTAATTACGATAAACCAAGCAACTAATTATATTAATAAATTAAATATTTTCTTGATAAGAGTCAACCCACGTACAAAGCTAACCTCTCCCTATAAGCTGGTTCACGTCTGTGCAACAATTCCTAAAGCGAAATTTAAAAGTTGTTCCTTAAGCCAATTTAGAAAAGATATTTAATTTCAATAATTTTAATGTGCATAAATATTTTTAAAATTAAATAATTAAATCATTGATAATTTATCCTTATTCCTCTTGATGAACCCTATATGTATATGTGTTCTTATTCATATTTTCGGATATTCCTTTATAGGTATAATCTTATTTTTTAAGACTTCTATTCAATAAATTTGTTTTTATATCTTAGATCTTGTATTGATTATATAAGGTTGAAGAATTTTACATATAAAATTTTACGTTTTTTATTTTATCTACATGTCTTATTCATAGTGCGTTAATTTTTATGATGTATTAATTCTTACAACTTGCAGGGAAATGAAAAAGATCAAATGGTAGATTAGTAAATAAAAGAATATATATATATATATATATATATATAATCCTGAAAAGACATTTTATTATAATTACTGTTTTTCTATAAAATTATAACATTAATTAATATTTATTTATTTATTATAATTTTTTTAAGGACCGTGCGAAGCGCGGACAAGTACACTAGTTAGTTATATTGCTACAAATATTTGTTTTAAACTATCATCAATTAACCAAACTCAAATAATCTTTTTAATACTGAAATTAATTATTTTTAAAGTAAACAAAATTGAACAAATTATTCATGAAGAGTAAATTAGTAAAAACACTTATTATTCATCATTCACGATTTCTTAAAAAACGTATAAAAAAGAAATATGTAACATCTCGCAAATTGAAAGAACTAGAAAGAGCTAGTATTTGAAAGAGTGATTTTTGGAAATAATAAAAATCTGGAAAATTGGTCAAGTTAAGTTTGAGTTTTTGGTCAACTTCGAACAACCATAACTCCTAGCTCAAGATGAGTTAGGTGTGTTTCCAGATATCATAGGAAAGATCTTGGAATAATCTTTCCAACGCCACCGAGTTTGCGCGATTCCAAGTTTGTATGAGTGAGTTATACCCATTGGAAGTTGGGCTGTTCAAATAAGAAAAGTCCAATCCGAATTTTAGAAGGGCATTATGGTCTTTTCACCACCCAATTAATTTATTTCGTTTTTGGTAATTAAGTTGGGGTCTAAACTGATTTGGATTCAGTTTACGCTTTTGAGGAACAAGTTAGGATTTTGAGAGATGAGAAAAGAAGAGGAGAAGGAGCAAGGAATCGCCAAGTTCTTGAAGGTAGGCTCGTGGATTTCGTCAAGGGGTGATCCCTACGAGGTATTTGAGTCTTTCATAGCGTTGGGTTCGTTCACCCACGCGCCAATCATGCTATTTCAGCGAAGTTTGTTCTAGAAAGTTGAAAGTTGATGAATCTTGAATGGTGTTCTTGAAATTGGCCTTCGTTCTTTAGTTAGGTTGAGATTGAGGAGTTCCTTGAGGTTAAAATGTTGTTTACTTGAGTTGTTTGAGTTAGATTCTTGTGTATACATACAAGGTATCTGAATCTAAAGGGATTTTGAGAAAAAGAATCAAGTTTAGGCGAATTGGGGTTAGAAAATGAAGAAGGAACAAGTAGGGTAGAAACTGGGTACCAGGTCCGCGTCGCGTACCTATTCCTCAGAAGTGTAATTTTTCCCTTCGCGTCGCGGCGAGGACACAGACCTCTCTACCTCAAAAAGTATTTTCGCGACCAAAATTTAAATACACCTCCACGTCGCGGACCCATCCCCAAACAATGATTTCTTGATCTTTTCTCATGTTTAGCTATTTAAAATCATTCCTAAATATCATGAGATCTTTCCTATCACAAATCATAATCCTTGAATCCATAATTCAATTCAAGGAAAGTTAAGAGTCAAGTCAAGAGAAGTCAAGAGTCAAGTCAAGAGAAGTTAAGACTCAAGTCAAGAGAAGTCAAGAGTCAAGTTAAGAGAAGTTCTTAAAGTTTTCCAAAAGTCTTTTACAAATGTTCTAACTTTGTTTTAAGACTTGAGTTTTGATTTGAGTAAAGAATAAAGTTTGAAATTCATTTCTTCAAAAAAGTATATCGGGACTATGTATTCCCAAAGAGTAAATGTTTTCACATTTAAACAAGAAAGGAAACTGCGATTTTCAAAAGAGCCTTTGAGCTAGTTTTCAGTAAAGAGTAAGAGTAAAGTTCATTCTTCAAAGATTATACGGGAACTAAGTATTCCCAAGAGTTAAAATGTTTTCACATTTGAGCAAGAAAGGAAACTGAGATTTCCAAGAGAGCTTTTAAGCTAGGTTTTTGAGTAATTATCTCAAACCAAAGAAAGAGTTTTGTTTTTACAAACATATGAGCTAAGTATATTTTGGTAGTAGTATTGAGCACCAATATGGGGACGAGTTTGAGTTTAGATAACTCACGTCTCCACAAACCATGTAGCCATCATGGGTAGTAAAGGATCATACTTTTTAGATGACTCATTAAGATGCTTTTAGCATAGACTAGTGGATCCACTGAGTTAAACGTTTTATATGACGGCAAAGTATATGACAGTTCTGACAGCGTGGGCAAGACGTTGTATCACCACTTAGGCTCATAGTTGTGGTTGTCTATTAGAGAAAGTCCCACAGAAACTATATTACTTTATTATATGAGTAAAGTTGAGTTTGTTATTGCATTTTCTTTAACGAACTAAGTTATTTTCTACTGTTTTAAAAGCTTTCTATATATTGCATGTGTTTATTGCTTTATATTGAGTTAAGTTATTCAGGAGTTGAGTAAAGCCAATATAAGTGTTCCTTTCAGATCCTTTTCAAGCTTAAGTTGTGTTTAGCATTCCAACTCGCATACTCGTACATTCAATGTACTGATGCCACTTGACCTGTATCGTCTTATGATGCAGACGTAGGTAACCAGGATCAACATCCAGTGCCTCGTTGATCTAGTTGAGCACTCAGAGTCTGTTGGTGAGCCTTATTGCATTCCGAAGGACTCATTTTTATCATTTGATTTCAGTATTCCATTGTTAGGATGATCGGGGGTCTTGTCCCAACATCCCTCTTTGTTTTAGAGGCTTCATAGACAGTTAGTAGTTCAGTTGTCTTTGTTTTATTAAGAAAATATATTTTGGACTGGTTTTAGAGTCGCCACTTAATTTTTAAGAAAAATCAAGAAAACTGTTCATTTTCACAAGACTAAAACAGGAATCTAGTGAAAACTTGTAAAGGTGTTCGAGGCTCTTATTAACATTCTAGGAAGGTTTTAAAAGCACCTAGAATATCTACTAATGTGGTTATCCGACAATTAATTATTTGGCTAAAGTAATTTAACTTAACTTAACTTAAATTGAACAATTTTTTAGTTAAGACCATTTTAGGGGGAAAAGGAAAAAATATTGAAATACTATCTAAGTGAAGTATTTTTGTAAAATTATTATTTAAGTCCATTTAAAGATGATTGATTTAGTTAAATTGTTAAAATGAAATGAGCGTCTTTCGGGGATTTGAACTTTTCGACCCTAAGATTAACGACAAATACTAACGAGCAAAACAAAAACAGTAAAGTGAAAAGGGAAAGAGGGTTGGACCCAATCTGGTTTCTGTCCGCCTGGACCAGTATTTGGGCCCATTTTCGTTTTGGGCCTTCTAGCCCATTCGAGTACCTGCACCTGTCCTAAACTAACACAAAATAAAATATTCTTCGGGCCTTAGGCCCAATTTTTCACCTGTCCTAAATTCTAACAAAATAATAAACATAATGACTAAATAGGCTTAGGCCCAATAATAACAAAATACAATTTTTGGAATTTTGGAGGCCTTTGGGCCCACTTCTTGATTTTCGTATACACTAGGCGTATACAATCCTGAATCCGCACCAATTCCTGTTCGTCAATTTTTGTGGCTGGCCAACTCGGAAAGAGGGGAAATTGAGCCCTTTATGGCTCTCTTGAAATGCAAAGGAAATGATGAGTTCTTGGCGAACTCGGACAGATTTTACATGCGAATAAACAAGGTAAAAGAAGATGAATTAGAGTTGGATAGTTTCTTAAATTTTAGTGCAATATTCGAATCATAAGTAAACAAATAAATGGAACAATCAACGTAATAAATACCAAATAATCCAACTTATTTTAGAAGATAGGACCACTTCAATTAAGAGAAGAACATGGACATTCTTATTCTATTTTTTTTTTAGCTAAACAAAAGCCACTGTATGAACATGCTCGTATGATGGATTTAGTAAAAAAAAACAGAACTGCAGGCACATGACAAACACTTAATGAATAGAGGATAGATATTGCGGAGATAATTAATTAACAACACATAACGGGTAGACGACGAGACATAGCAATATCTCTCGTAATTTAGCACCATAGAGCACATCAATTAAAATAATAACTAAAAAAATAACACTGCCAAAACATTGCTTTTTTAAAAAGAAAAAGAAAAAAAGAGAACTCAAATTAAAAGCATGGATAACTGCACATTTTATGTGGGCAACAAAAATAATATTAAAACAACAAAAATGGGTCAATGTAAACAGAGGCAGCAACATTATATCGAGATGAATATATTCTCATACTTAAGTTATGATCTTAATCACAAATAAATCACATTTTTTAAGTAACTACAAAAACTTTTTTCACATCGATTCAACTATTGAAACAAGAAAAGATTTACTAATCCCATAGCACCGAAGCAAGTAATCTTAAATAAACCCACAAATGAAATCTATTTAGAACAGAATAGAGGATTAAACTTATACGAACATTCAAACTCAAAGGCATTGCCAGACCAATTAGTTCATAGTTATTGAAGGGTGGTTTGAGCTACTTCTTATCCGACAAACATCAACACTTAACAATTTGAGAAGAAGAGTAATGCGGCAAGTTTCAAACAGAGAAGCAGATAACCAACAGATGTTAAAACCGACTTGAGAAAATCGCCCAGGTGCGTAGATCGCATTAGAATATTACAAACTCAACTACACTAGACACCAAACAAACTATGGAACGAGACTTTCCGACATCAGAAATATCACATAAAAAATACAAAAGAGACGGGAAGAATACTGTAAAGGAGAGACATTACCTTTTTTCGGGCAGCAAATCGGGACGAAACGAGCTAGAAGAAGCGCTATCTCCACCACTAGTGAGAAATTCCGACGAAAAACTTGGATTGCAAAGAAATAACCCAGAAACTTCAGCAATACTAACTCTAACACTCTATATGATTTTTCTATTTATATTTTGGTAGTTTCAGTTTTTTCACTGTTCTCTCTAACGATTGTTTCTAACACAAATTTTTCCAACTCCAAAAATCCCACCTTTCACAGTGAATAAGAGCAAATATATATAAAGGAAAAGTGGGTTTCGAAAATGGGGGGAAAGGGATTCGAAAGGGGCAGAAACGAGGGCCCAAATTCGATTTCAAAACTCAAAATTTTTCACCATTTAAACCAAACATCCTTTTTCTGAAATTTTCGCCTCATTCCGAAAGGGGAAAGGGAGAACAAACGGCTTTGATCGGTTTATTGTCCTTGGGGCGCGACGTGGATCGATCCCACAGCCCCAAGGACTGAGTCACTGCCTGCTATAGTACTGGTTGAGAGAGATGTGAGAGGAAGAAGACAAAGGGATCGTATTGTCTTTTGCCCAAAACGTGAAGTTGTTGTTGCTTCATTCGCTGATGTTGTTCATGCTACTGGGTTAACATTTGGAGCGTTGAATGAGACATTGTTGGGTCTCTATTGCTGATCAAAATGGGCCGGATCGGGGGAATTGGGTGTTGGGTCGGCTATTAAGATGGGCTGCTGGATTGGAAATGTGTTGGATTGATTGAGAAATAAAAATAGTGGGCTGGCAAATGGAATGGGAGTGCTGGAAATTAGAAGTAGGGCCCAAAACTTTAGTTTTTTGATATGGCCAAGTGAATTACTAATTTAGCCAAGTTGAATTGTAACTGTCCAATCGAGATTACGAATCCTTAACCAAATTGAACTTATTTGCGAATTCGGCTAAACATAAATAAGATGAATTAGTATAATTGATTTGTGAGCTTCTCATCTTAACAAAAATAAAATAATTAATTCAACTATAAGCCAATTGATTTTTAAAATTAACCACAATCTAAACTAAACTAATCTTAACATAATATTTAAAATAAAATCTTTTTGAGATGATTTTCAGATATTCGTGAAACATACCGATTATATCTATAAAACTATATGAAATATATCCACTATTTATAAATTATGAGAATCGACTAAGATCACTTAAAATGACTTTGAAAAGTATTTGGATTTTATCAAATTAATTATTCTAAATTGTTTGGGAATTAAGAAGCTCGTGAATTAATTTCTATCGGGGAGGGTCAAAATTGGGTGTCAACACATACAACTTATACCCCTTTTGTGAAGAACTATAGCCAACCAAGACAACTCTAAAAGCTCTAGGTTTGAACTTATCTTTCTAAGTGAGACATGTAGCATAACAAAGACAACTAATCACTCTCATGTGAAGCAGTGAGGGAACCTTGTTGTATCATAGCTCATAGGGGGGGGGGCATTCGTTCTGCAAAATATTAGATGGTATTCTATTCAACACATACACAACAACTTTCACGCACAATCTCCAAAATATATCAGGCAAACTACTTTGAAATTTGATTGCTCTAACAATTTTCAAGATGTGTTTATGTCTCATTTCCACTATATCATTTTGTTGTGGTGTATATGGATAAGAACTCTAATGGACAATAGCACATATTAGGAACAAATCATTGCAACCATGATTAAAAAACTCACCCCCATTGTCAGATCTCACAATTTTAATCTTTCCATCAAATTGAGTTTTCACTTGAAGAAAAAAATTGCTCAGCAAAGTAAGGACATCAAATTTAAGTCTCATCAAGAAAATCCATGTCCATCTAAAATAGTCATCAACAATAGAAAAAAATATCTCATTCCATCATGCGTTTCCAATCTATAGGGTTGTAACGACCTGTTTCCGTCGTTAAAGAAAAGCCAACGAAAAAAAATTTAGGCCAAAAAACGTTTTCGTAGTAACTTGGAATTTCCCAACCTAGTCCAGATTTGGACTAAATCGGAGTCAGTAAGGTCTAGGGAAATATGGTAAAAATTGAGTGATCTAATTATTAATTTGATCACATGAGTAGATAGCTAAGACGTTAAGGAACCCGTACGACTTTACAGAATTGAATTCGGGTGAGTAGAAGTCCTGAAACTAATCTTAGCATGAACGGGTAGTTTCTGAGTATCATTGGTGGTAGATGTGTTGTGGAATGGTAGTTTTGAATTCTTAAATCGACTCACTGGTTCCGTGCAAGCCGCTAAGACGGGATTATTCCCGCCAGGGCGGGGATGCTGTAGCGGGGTGAGTATCGCTATGGCGGGACAGTTGTGATTTAAGTCAAAAATAAACCCCAAAAACATTTTATTGTGCACTTTTCGACTTTGAGAGCTAGGAGACGACCCCAGGTGCTTTCTTGACGGTTTTTCACCATTCTTAAGGCTAAAGGTAAGGTTTTAACTCCCCGAATCCATTTTTCGATCCGTAGAACGTAATCTAATGGGTAATTATTGATGGGGGGTTTTGATCTAGAATTTATGGTGGAAAAAGCCTTAATCTAGGTATGGGGATCATGATTTTGATTTAGGGTTGATAGGATTGTTGGTAATTCGGGTAATTAGTTATTGTTTATTGATTCCCGTGTTATATTAATTGTTTGTAGACCAAGAACAAGAGAAAAGGATCCGGAAAGGGAAGAATCAAGTTTCTTAGGGGATTCAAGCTTGTTTGAGGTAGGTGATGGTTGTGATTTCATGTTGTGTGATGTATGTTTGTTCTTACTTTATTATAATACATGTATGTATGCGAATGTTGCATTATTGATCACACTAATTGTAAATGAGGATAGATGAATGATGAATGTCATGAATCATGACTTGATTGTATGATTATGAAAATGTACTTTGTGATTATGATTGTGGCTTATTGAATGGATCGGGTGTTGCGTTTCGACACACTAACTTGGATCGATTGCCATGTTCCGACATAAATATGGGATCGGTTGCCATGTTTCGGCATGAACATTAGATCGGATACCACATATCGGTATGTTAACAGTTTGGTTTGGGTTCCATGAGAGGACCATTGACTTGCCATAACTGTGTAATTGAAAATTGTTAACTTGATCGTTATTCACAATGATATTGATATTGTATATGTTCAGTGTATGCATGTTATTATTATGTTGTTATGTCTTATGTATGTTGCACTTAGTGGGATAGCCACGTGATCCTACTAGTACACTGTGGTTGTGTACTGATACTGCACTTGCTCTTTCTTTGTTGAGTACAGGGCATCTTCCGACGGCTATTGACATACCTCACTTAGAAGATCAGTGACCGTTTTTGAACTCAAAGGTGAGTTAGTTCTTCCGGGCTGCCATGAGTTCTCTTCATTTAAAGTCCACATTTTCGGACTTAGACTTTCTAGTTAGTTATTCCTATGTTAGTTTGGGGTTGTACCCCTTCTTGTTTAGACTTATGGATCTAGTTAGAGTTTTGGTGCATTGACTTTCAGGTTTTAGGTATTACTTCCGCAATGTTAGTTTTGGTTGTTAGACTTTTGTTGGAGTTTATGGGAACTCCTAATTTCTTTCCTTAGCATTTAAACTTGCTTCTATAACCTTAAATGCTTTAGTAATTGATTAAGTTGGTTAGCTAATTAGTATAAATGGTTCTCCCACTGGAGGGTTAGTGTGGGTGCCAATCATAATGGTCTGGGTCGTGACAAGGGTCCCCAAACATCCATAAGCAACAATTGGAAAATAGAAGTCGTCTTGCTAATACTATGTGGAAATGAAAATCTAGCTTGCCTTGCTAGGGGGGAAACTTAACAGCTATTCATAACAAAAGACTTACAATCATGAAACATAGGTACTTTCCTTAAAACATTCATGGGAATATGACAGTCTATGGTGTCAAGTCACTACATCAGCTCCTGGATGTGCTGTTGCAACCAAGTACTAGTTTGCCTTTGTTGCACAGTCTCCTGATTGGGAATTTAGGATGTATAGACCTCCTTCTTTCTTACTAATCACCCTCACCTTCCTAGATATGAGGTCCTGAAAGACTCAATAATTTGGAAAGAAAGTAGCACTATAGTTTAATTATTTTGTCAACACAATAATTTGGAAAGAAAGTAGCACTACAGTTCAATTATTTTGTCATTTTTTACACTGACATGACATTAAACTTGAAGGCTGGCAGACAAAGCACAGTTTTAATAATAGCACTTCCTCCTAAGTGATAATCACTAATATGAGAGACCGTGGCTGAATCACTTGTTGGCAATTGCCTTTCCCTGTATTCCCATTCCTTATTAAACTTGTACTTTGTAAGTGGTTCTGATTTCCTAACATGTGATTGGAAGATCCTGTGTCAACTATCCATCTCATAAAAAGTATCATGTTTAGAAAAAACAATACTTGCCATGTTGGTACAACCAGTTGAATTGCCTTCAGGATCTTTAATACTAGACTTATTAAGCATGTTAATATGTTGTTGATGTTGATAAGTTGTGAATTGTAGCGGTTGGGTGTAATTGGGAAACATTGCTGGGAATATGATGTGAATTATAGTGTTGTGGCTAAGTGTTATGGAATAGTTGTGGCTGTGAAAAAAGGATGAGCAGGAGAAGGCTATCATTCTTGTTGACCTGCATTATCAGTATTATGGAATAGTTGCGGCTGAGTATTGCCTAAAACATGACATGTGACTGCATTTGCAGATGACCTTTTGCCTCTATAGTCTGCAAGATATCCATGTAGCTTGTAACAGTCAATTTTGAGATGCCCAATGTTGTGGTAATGATCACACTTTATCAGCTTAAATTAATCAATCTTCAGGTGTCCTTTCATATAATGATCACAATATACATTTGGATTATAAGGCTTTTTGTGTCTAGCTGCATATCCATATACAGATCTAGAGTTTTGTTTAGTGAACATGGTTGTTGGACACATATTTTCATGTAGTATATTACTAGATACTGCAACAATTCTCTAACTCTCATCCTGATTTATCATTGCATAAACTTGGTTAACGCTAAGAACCTGTTGCATCATCAAAATTTGGCTTCTATTTTGACTATAATTGTCATTCAACCCCATCAAAAACTGAAGAACTCTTTGATATTGCAAATGCTCACTAAATTCTCTTGATTTAGAGCAATTGCAGGAAAGTGGGGGACTGATCGAATCATACTCATCCCACAAACTTTTGAGCTTACAATAGTAAATAGAGACAGAAGAAACACCTTGAACACATGTGAATATCTCATTATGTAATTGAAAAGTCCTAGAACCATTGATTTTGTTAAACCTTTCACGCAAATCTTCCCAAATTAAGAACGTATTTGAACAAACAAAAATACCTTTTAGAAGATCCTTTCCTACACTGCTCATGATCCATGAAACAACAATAACATTACAACGATCCCACAGTCGTGCCAAATCACCTGCAAATTGATCACGCTGGATAGATCCGTCAATAAACCCTAATGTATTATTTTTGTTTGGCTTTAATAACTAGAATTCACACTTCAAATACATGTTCATTTTTTTTTTGCAGTTTTAAAAGCTAAAGAAACTAAACTTAATGAACCCCTTTTCAGAAAGTACAATTTTTGAACAAACATAAAAAATCCCACATCAAATTTGGGTGTACTCAAACATCAATTTGACTAGAAAATATTAAGAAGATTTAGAATCTCATTCATCTCTCGCTAGATTAACAAGAGGAAACAAAGGAAGAGAAGAAGAAGAAGAAAAAAAAAGAAGAAGCCAAATTTAGAGTTTCAGAACTTTTAACCTCAAAGAAAGAACGTCAGATTGAAAGTTTTTTCAATCTATTTGCCTGAAAGATGAAGAGCCATTCTAGATCTACGAATTTTTTTATTTTGTGTTAGGCACACTTACTGTTAGTTGTGTGAGGCCCTTTTTGGCTGCCATTTGTATATGTGGGACCCATACTGTACTTATTCATTTCCTTACTTTTTCTCTTTCAATTTTAATCTTTTCTTTTACTTGCACTTTCTTTTTTGCTTGTAAATTGTAATTTTATTTTGATAAAGAAACTTTCAAACTCACCCGATATATATATATATATATATATATATTATTTGAGGAAAAATTAAAGTAATATGTAAAAAAAATTAATTTTTTTTTTGGATGAATTCAAAGAAATTGAAGATAGTGAAATTAAAAAAAAATTGAACTCTCATGAACAAAGTAAAATTTCATGTAATTGATCAATTGAGCTACAAAAATTCGACTGACATTATTTATTACACTTAAATACACAATTTAATTTTAATTATTTAAATTTTAGTCAAAAATTTATTTTTTGAGATTTCAATTTTAATCACTCAATTCTTATTTGTCAAATATATTTTTATTTTTATTTATTCTATAACCACTTAATGTTTTTAATTTTTTTTTCTTTATGTATATTGTCTTAAATGTGAAACGAAATTTTTATAGATTCACTTTTTTATTGTGGGTTACAAGAATTAATATAAAAAAAAGTTAACCAAATAAATTTGTGAAAGCACAAGATAATAGTTGTATGAATATATATTTTTTTACACTGAGATGTAAAACTAAAAAAAAAAAAAGCTTTAGAAACATTGGTAAAAAAAGGTGCAAAGATAAAATAAAAATGGTTTTATGCAAAGAAAAAAATGCATATGAAGAAAGGACAAATTTGAGAAAATGGAAGTATGAGAGAGAAAGTGTGACAACAAGAAATGGGACCCACAAAAATACTTGTCAAAAAGAAATGGTGCCCTCATACATCAATTGTTGGTTGTGCCTCAACCACCATAAAAATATTCATAGATCTACAAATATGGAGAGAGGACCTGAATGTTTATCTAAAAAGAAGTAGAGTATATTTGATTCAGAGTGAAGAGTAAAGTTGTCAATTTATATTTTTTATTCAGTTATTAGTTATTCATGTATAACTTATTATATTTTTTACCCTGCATAAAATAATACATAGATTGTTTCATAACTTAAACATGTATTGGTTATATGGTTTTCTAATTTTCTAACCAAACATAGTATTATGTGTGTTGAATTTTGTACTTTGACAAAAAAAAAATGCTATCAAACATGGTAAAACTTATGGAACATTTTATACCTGAATAACTCAACCCTTATCCAGTAACCAAACGGCCCCTTAATGACATTTAAGAGGTAAGAGTAACATTCGTGGAATAATTTTATAATGGCTAATGCTCATTGTTGTCTTTTCTTCGGGGCATACTGAGCCTCAATCCGACTTGATTCCTATGGGATGAATTTTATCATTGGCCTCTCAAAGTAATGTCGTTACTTTGGCCGTCTTTCACTTGTCCTTACTTAATCTGTTGACACAGACTCTACCTTTCATAACATTATGTCTCATAACCACATATCTTAACTATTTTTACCATATACAATTTATTTAAATGGTTGAACACCTTCAATATGGACTAAAAAAATATGAGGAAAAGGGTATAAAAAAAACGAAAAAGGGTCAAAAATATCATTTACCTTTGAGGAGTGGTTCATAAATACCCTCCTTCCACCTTTGGGTCCAAAAATATACTTAACGTTTATTTTTTGGATCAAACATACCTTTAAACTAACAGAATTAAGGTCAAGTTTTGACCCCTTTTAAAAGAACCATGTGACATTTTCTAATTGATCATAAATTTTAATTTCTATGTAGAAATCCTTAGAACCCAACCATTGACCTGTTTTAAGAAATAGAATGGCTTCTTCATCTCCTTTTGATCTTCCTTCAATCTTGTTATTAAAGAAAAATACATGAGAAACTCTGAATTGTTGAACACTAGATTACTTAAATGTGAAGATATTGTTATTGACATTTCACGTAACCAATTGTTGAATCCAACTACTATTGAACTGAAATACAAAAATAATTAATCATCATTAATATCCCAAAATTTCCATAATTAGACTAAAAGGAGATGCATACCCTAGGTGGAAGAGTTCTGTTTATCTTAAATCGGGTCAATAGATTGAATTTTAAAAATCTAGTGGATTTCTATATAATTTTTTTGAAATTAAAATTGTAACCAATTGGAAAATGCCATGTGACTTTTAAAAAAAAGTCAAAACTTGACCTTAGTTCTGTTAGTTTGGGAGGCATGTTTGATCAAAAAAGTAAATTTTAAAGGTATTTTTAGACCCAAAAGTAAAATGAGGATTTTGAACCATTTCTCAAATATCATATACTAGTAAAATTATTCGCTCTTTGCGTGAGAATTTAATAGCACGGAATTTATAAAATAATACTTAAAATTTGTCAGTCAGTAAAACTAAAACACTATATTATCTTACATACAAGATTACGTAGTAACAAACATTAATAATGTAAAGGAAAAAGAAAATTATTACATCTTATTATTTATCCTTAATAACATAAGCATAAATTATTGACTGTAAAAATACATACCAGGATTTGTAACATAAACAATAATGTCAGTGAGCCACTCAACAGGAGCAAAATATACAAATATTTAATTGTGAAGAAGAAGAAGAGGTTCAAATTTTTCGTTGTTTTAAAATGAGAGAAAATTTCTCTATTTAATAGACAACAAAGGGTAGTGTGAACAAATGTTTATCGTGACTTATCGGAAAGGTTCCAACTATTTGGAAAAGTTGCAACCCTTCGAAAAGGTCATAACCTTTCATAAAAGTTAGTACTTTTCATAAAAGTCGCAACTCTTCATTAAAGTTGCAACTTTTCATAAAAGTCACAATTTTTCATTAAATGGGATGACTGGTTTTGGAAATAAATAAATTAAAAGGGAATTTTGGTTTGTGATGGCACCACGTAGGCGGGCCTAAGGTTCTCTTTTATATATATACTAGTTAAATTACCCGTAATATCACGAAATTTATAAAATAATACTTAAAATCTACCCGTCATTAAAACTAAAACACTATATTATCTTACATACAAGATTACATAGTAACAAACATTAATAATGTAAAGGAAAATAAAAATTATAACATCTTATCATTAATAACATAAGCATAAATTAATGACTGTAAAAATACATACCATGATATGTAACATAAGCAAGGGTGTCAGTCAGCTACTCAACAGGAGCAAAGTACACGAATATTTGATTGTGCAGAAGAAGAAGAAGAAGATGTTCAAAATTTTCGTTGTTTTAAAATGAGAGGAAATCCCTCTATTTATAGACAACAAAGGGTAGTGTGAACAAATGTTTATTGCGCCTTATCGGAAATGTTACAACTATTTGGAAAAGTTGCAACCTTTCGGAAAAGTCACAACCTTTCATAAAAGTCGCAACTCTTCATTAAGTCGCAACTTTTCATAATAGGCACAACTTTTCATAAAAATCACAACTTTTCGTAAAAGTCACAACTTTTCATAAAACTCACAACTTTTCATAAAAGTCGCAACTCTTCATTAAAGTCACGACTTTTCATAAAAGTCACAACTTTTCATGAAAGGAAAAAGTTAGTTTTGAAAATAAATAAATTAAAAGAGAATCCTGGTTTGTAATGGCGCCACATAGGCGGGTCATATATATATATATATATATATATATATATGATATTTAGCCCTTTTTCCCTGAAAAGAAAATAGAGTAAAAAAAATTGTTTCCACATTTTCAATTTCCCGCGCAAAACGAACCAGCAAAACTTCATTTCCTTCCACCAACTTCCGACGCACATATGCCACCGCCATGACCTCCACCGCATCCAAAAATCCCTCCGCCGTCCGCCACCATCAACAACCACCGCTGCCGCCGTCGTTGACTGACGCCGACATTGTTCAATTAGCTCAACTATATCACCCGCAATCCTCCACTCCTCTACCGGCTTTTCTTCTCTCCGAGGACTCTCACCAGACCCTCGTATCCTATCTCCACTCACGCGCCTCTTCTCCTAACCCCTCACTCGCCGTCTCCGAATACCTCTCAGCTCTTCTCTCCCTTACCCAACTCCACACTTCACTTTCCCCTCTCGTCCCTCTTCTTCTTTCTTCCTACATTTCCCTCTACACATCCCATAAAATCCCCCACGACAAATCCTCTCTCTCCATTTTCCAGCTCTTCGTGACTCATATTGTAACAGTTCAGGTTCAAGAATTACCGGCAATAGTCGAATTGATTATATCTTATTTACCTCGGATTATTGATTCTGAGGATACCCATATTCTAGCTATATTTGCTAAATGTATTGAGCTGATCAGATTTTCAAATGAAATCGGTAAGCCTTTGGAATATATTGATAAGGTGTTTGATAAAATACTTAGCTGTGATTGGAGTAAGGTTTTGTTGTTAAAATTGGTAGAAATTGTTAAGGATTTGAATTTTATTGGGAAGGGGAAAAGGAAGGAATTTTTGGAGAGGGTGTTTAGTGGAATGAAGAATGTGGACTTACAGGATTTGCCTGGGTTGGTGTATCAATTGTTGGTATTGGGATCAAAGGGTTTTGGTAAGAAGGAAGTTATCGAAGGGATTGTGATGTACTTTGGTGGGGTGAAATCAGGTGGTTCAATAATGAGGCAAGTTGAAGGGACTGTGTTGCTTCATGTGAATTTTGCTGTGAAGCAAAATCCTTCTTTGGGACAAGAGGTGTTAGGGCTAGTGAGGTCTGATTATCGAGTGTTTAATCATTTTACTGTTGCAATATTGTTGTCAGTTGCTAGAGTGAAGAGGCTCACTGAGAGCTCTATTGGGGTTCTGAAAACATCACTTTTTGCTGCTTATAAAGACTTGAAGTTTGCCAGGTACATTTTGCTGGGTCTCTCTTTGTCATTACTCCTATTCATCATTATCTTTGTTGGATTAGTACTGATGTTTTTGTAGAACATATACTGTTTTTTTTTCCATTTAATGTAATTCTCTTACCCTATAAACAGCTTTGTCTTTAACAGTAATTTTTTTCAAAGTTTTTTAAATATTTGTAATAAAAAATTGCGACTATTCTAAATATGTTTATTTTGTTTAATGAAAATTATGGACTCAGTGTCCCGATTGAGACCAGAAAAGGTATAGTTTTACTTCGTATTTCATACTCTGTCATTATTTTTTATGAGGGATTATTTGTTTGTACAAGTTTAAGCCTGATTTGGGTCCTTCCCTAGAATGTATGAGAACCTATTCCATTAAAGTGCAAGTTGTTGCCAAACTTTAAAACTTTTTCCATAGTCATCAATATTGTATTTGCTGAAAGAATGGTACCCTAACACCATTATTAATTTTCTAAACTGTTGTTTACGACACTACTGCCGCGTTCCATTGTAATGTTATTGCATTTCAGGAGCTGTAAATGGCTATCATGTGACTTGAAGGAACACTATTTGCATACTTACAAAGACATGGAGAATGCAGTGCTAAGAGCTGTAAGTTCCTTTTGCCTTTTTACCTCATGCATGTAATTATATAATTACTCCTCTACATGCCTTTGTGATTTGTGAGAGGAGATTGCTCAGAGGTTCTTCCCCTATGCGTTAAGTAGTCATCCATAATTCCATACATTCCTGATCAGACTAAAACATGAGAATGAAGACTGCATGATTTCTTTGATATACAAGAAGATGATAAGAACGTAAGATATGACATCGTTAACGTTATAAACTTGGAAGACTTATTTTGAAAAGGTGACCAATATCTATTTGCTGGAGTTTATAGCTGCAAATAGACTGTTCTGTAGAGGATTAACTGTGTGTATGTGTGGTTTTGTTATGTCTTTCTTCTTTATCCATAGGTTGGTGAGAGCAATTGTGGAAGAGAACACGTGGTTCCAAGTATTGTACAGCTTGGATTTGTGTTGCTTGAAGGAATTGAAGAAGGAAGTAAATTTTTTGATAAGTCTGATGATGTGATGGGTCCTGATGAGCTTGGTGCTCAGGTTCTCAAGAGTTTATTTGAGGTTCATGATATGGCAAGAAGTGAGGTTTGTATGAGGTCTATTTCTTGGTTTTGATATATTTTAGTAAATCTTCCTGTATCTTAGGTACAAGGAAATGATGCTGCAAGCTATAATTACCCTTGCTGATTCTTGCAGATAATAGAGCAATGCAAATTACGTATCCTCTCTTTAAAGCCTGAACAAGGCTTTCCTGTTATAAGGTGATTGCAAGTGTTAGCAACGGATTTTGGTCCATACTTTTTTATGCTGTTTACCAATAATCAATTTATTTGTACTTAACAGACTGCTTGGTTGTCTTATCCATACTTTTACATACCCAATGTTGGGGCACATTTCACATCTTAAGGAATTGTTGGATTATTTCACATTCATGAA
The DNA here is from genome assembly GCA_029582525.1 of Solanum tacnaense. Classification (NCBI taxonomy): domain Eukaryota; kingdom Viridiplantae; phylum Streptophyta; class Magnoliopsida; order Solanales; family Solanaceae; genus Solanum; species Solanum tacnaense. The sequence goes on from JAJOOD010003415.1 coordinate 25,021, forward strand.
TGACAAGGTCTCATCTCATCTTGTTGCTGTCCTTTTGCCTCTTAGCAGATTAAGCCGTGATCTTCAGGTACTCATTGATATCTTACAGTTTCTTCATATTAGTGAATATGTTACTTTTCTTAGATTGAGAAACTTAAATAGCGCACCGGACCTTGAGGATGTTACAGCAAAACTGAACTAATAGTCTAATAGTGCCTGTTGAGCAGGATTCAATGTCAATTAAGACTCTTAATGAAGCTGTTTGCTATTCTCTTTCAATAAACTTAAAAACTAAACATATCAAAATATGCTTCCTAATTCATAAGTATTTCCTCTCTTCTCTCGCCGTAGTGAATAGTTATCTCTATATTCTTCATTAGAATCAATACTTTGAGGTTAATGTCTTCATCCTTTTCTGTTTCTTCTTTGTTCCGTCGTTATTTATCCTATCTTGTTAATGTTGAAGGACTATACCATCTTGGTCTTGCGTAAAGCAATGTTTAGACAAGAAGTCTCAATCCGTCTTGCTGCAACAAGTTCAATTGTCAATTTGATATTGGCTGAAAAACAATCAACGAAAGATGGATCATTTTCTTGTCAAGACTCAAGCAGTCAAGCTAGTAGCAGCCAGCAAGCTGAAGTTTTCCGTGCACTTGGTTCCAGTCTTTTCCAGGAGCTAAATGGTTTGTTACAGAGGTGCCTCTTTCAACAGGTAGCATTTTACACACTTCCTCTTCCTCTCTTTTCTTTGTTTTCCCCAATTAACATCTTGAACCATGAGCTTCCTGTGTAAGTGGCGAAAATACTACTCATGGAAAAGTGTTCTTTTTAGGCAAAGGTCAGAGAGATTCTATATCGTGGACTTCTTAAGCTTGTATTGGTGGATCCTTTAACTTCTGGGGCAGTTTTTGATTTTCTCTTCCCTCATTTCTTGCGATTTTACAGAGAGGTATAGATATTTTTCTAACTATTAATCTGACTTTCTTACAGTATCACTCTAAGGAAGAACCTTTTAATTTATCCTTACGTAAATAAGTTGTCATTGCCATACCTCTCATACTGGTTGTTTATTTCAGGATGCAGATGTTCTACTGGATGTTAACCAATGTACTAAATCAGAGAGTGGGAAAGTGTATATTCAAGAGCCACTAGACTGCCTTCTCTCCTGTATCTCCTGGATGCTTCTTCTTCAGCCACATGGGAAAGCCGACCATCCTTCAGATTCATGGACTTGCTTTGGCTTCTCTCTGACACAAGAGAATGAGGTACTCTCGTTAAAGACACCAGATATCTCCCCTGATTCAAAGCTTGTAACATACTATTTTGGCATTTGATCAAATTGCAGCAGGCTGGAAAAGCATGGTCCAAAGGGTCACTGTCCAATGCGTTATTAAAGATTCGAAACTACCTAAGAAATGCAGATATGGAAGGTGTGTGAGATTGTTGATTCAGGTTGAATAAAGCTTAACTTGATACAGTTAATATTGCAATTGTTGATATTTCTCGATTTAGAACCTGTTTGAATTGACTTATTTTAGGTGCTTTTAAGCACTTTTGTAGTATTTGGGTAAGGTTAAAGTGATAAGCCCATCCAAACGGGCTCTTAAGCAGCTTATGTTGAACACTACACAGTAGTAGTTGACAGTTTTCTTTTAACTCCACATCAAATTGGGAGTTGTTGACTCTGGTCGCCTTTTTCGCTCTCGAGATACAGATATTTTCACCTTCCTTGCACTGCAGAAAATTCATTGCTAGTTGTTTAGTGAGGCTAATATTTGTTTGATGTTGTTTATTTCATGCTAGATCAGGCTTACTCAGCAAAACTCAGGATACAGACTCTAGTCACTTGGAAGGGGAAAAACGGAGATGTTGTTCTTCAATTTTATTAGGAATAATTGAGGTGATGTTGAATATAGTTGGGACTGAGTTTGGGAAAACAACTGATGGGAAAAAGTTGGAGTTGGAAAAAGAACTGTTTGACTTTATTGGTATATTTGAATCTCTGGACCAAAACATATGTTGGCAGGGTGGTGGTTCAACTCAAAGAGGTTCTATACGGACCACTGCAAGCAATGCTTCAGAGGAGCTTGAATTTAGTGGCAGTAAATTATGTCCAGAACGAGTTCCTCTGTTAGCAACTTCAATTATCTATCAGCTATTGCAAAGCACTGTAGAATCATGGAGATGTGATGGTTTTAACAATAATGTGGCCTCTCAAAAGCATAGCCAATCATCATCTGGAAAGGCACCGACTCAGTATTATAAAATTCTTTCTTTTACTCTTAACATTTGCCTTCGTCAGCTAAAAGCATCCTCTGTTATGCGACAGCAAGATCCTCTAAAAATGTTGATCTATGGGGAGATCAAGCAGTTGGGCTCCCCTTTGCTGAAAATGATTTGGTGCCTCCTCTCTGAACCAAAATCTATGATTGATAGTAGGAAAAAAGATGCTTATATGAAAAAAGATCTTGATGACAGGAAGGAATATATCCATTTGGGACTTCTTTCCTTGAAAGAATTGCTGGCAGTAATGTTGCATGAGTTGGATTATTCTGTTCTTATAGATGACTTGGCTACAGTTTCTGGTCCTGGGGATGAAGGAGGCAATGCTATGGATGGCCACCGTGATACCGAATGCGAAAAAGCTGATGACATTCCTTACAAATATACAAGTGAAGAATTATTCATCAAAAACAGCATAAGGCCGCTGATTTCTATGCTACTTACACGCTCTTTCTTCCGTGAAGTTGAGGTAAATGCGTACGATTAGGAATCTTTGATTTGCTCATGAATTTTTTGCATGATGTATTGCATTGTTCTTTTTACTTAATACCATCTATGTTATGTTTGCTGTCAGGTTCTTTGTGATGTTATCATGTTAATTAGCAATAAACTGCCAGAGGAACAAAGGAATCTTGTTGGTAATTGGGCTAAATGCATCTGCAAGACTAGTAAAACATCAAATCCCAAGGCTGCTAAAAGTATTGTATCTATTGCTATATTGTTAACTTCACCACCAAATGACTTAGTTATTGCCGAAGACATGGCTGCAGAGCTTTTAAAAGTGGTGGGATCAGAATCAGAATCAGAAAGAGGAGATTCACAAGTGACACTGGATGCGTATTCAATTATAAACAAATCAACTAGTGCCCCACTAGCTTCACTAATACTGGACTTAGTCGAATCAGTTATTCATGAAACTGAATGGGTCATAATGAAACTGAAGATATACTCTCTTCCAAATATGAGAGCTGTTTTGGTTAATCAAAAGGGTGAAAAGGATACACGATTGGCGCTTGAAGAGACTGTTTATTCAAGAGCAGAAGCTGTTGTAAAAGTGTTATCTTCTTTTGTAAAGATGAACCTTAAGGGTATGCTTAAAATAATCTAGATATTCTCGTTATTAATTAATCTATACTATGTCAATCATCTAACTCCAAGATGAATGGCAGATCCTCAGGCAGAGCAGTTGGTGAAGTTAGCTGCAAGGTTTTACAAGAACTTAGCCCGAATGTCAAAGCTTCTAATTGCTTCCAAAGGTGTGCAGCAACCTTTACCAAGCCTCAAGTACCAAAAGCTTGTGGAAATAACTTGCAGGCAACTAACAGCTCCTCTCTACAATTTTGTGCGGCTGATGCAAATGGTAAAAGCTCTGGGAGACTCTTGTTTAAGCAAAAGTTTCACCTCTTTTGTTCAAGAAGGTTTCTTAATTCTACCTGCTTAACTTGTAGAAACAACTAGACAGCATGAAATCAAAAGCACTCGTCAGCAAAATCAAAAGGGAGAACAGATGTATTCCAGACTTGATTTACCAAATAGAAGACTGTGAGAAATATCTCATACAAATTAGCAAGGCAACAAAAATAAATTTGCTGAGGCATGCAAAAAGAAGCACCTCCAGGGACTTCAAGATAATAGAACCACAAAATTTTCCTGTAGAAGAAGATGCTGGAATCCAAGATGCAGACAATAATGGTGCAGCAAGAGGTGATAGAGAATCATCAGAAAACCTTCGTGATGAAGGACATGGAGTAGAAGATGATTCAGTGGCCAGTGCTCATGATGATGATGAAGGAAATGAAGCGGAAGAGGCTTACAATAGTCCACGTGGAGTAGAAGATGATTCAGTGGCTGGTGCTTTTGATGATGATGAAGGAAATGAAGTGGAGGCGGCATACAATAGTCCACATGGAGTAGAAGATGATTCAGTGGCCGCTGCTTTTGATGATGATGAAGGAAATGAAGTGGAGGAGGCATACAGTAGTCCACATGGAGTAGAAGATGATTCAGTGGCCGCTGCTTTTGATGATGATGAAGGAAATGAAGTGGAGGAGGCATACAATAGTCCACATGGAGTAGAAGATGATTCAGTGGCCGGTGCTGCTGCTGCTGATGATGAAGGAAATGAAGTGGAAGAGGCATGCAACAGTCCACTAGCAGTAGTGGCTTCGGAGTCTGAGAGTGATGCTGAAGCTGCTTATCTTCCTAAGGCAAAAAGAGCAAAAATGAGGAGAGTCGTTGAGGACTCGGATGACGAAGCATAATAAAGACATGTAAATATGAAGAAAAGGTTTGAAGTTTTTAATTCTTTGAGAGATGCCAGAAAGTGGTTCCAGTTTTCAACACCATTTAAATTTCTCTTTTCTGTAGCAGTCTTTTGGAAATTTCTTTGTAGTTTTTGGTGAAGAAAAATGTATTTGATTTGTGTATAGTTTTACTTTTTCCTGCGTTAGAAGTATGGAGTAATGGCAAAGCATCTATATAAGTAAGATTAAAGAAACAAATTCCATATTATTACTATTGGGATATACAGTGACCATGTAACTAACTTTATATTTATGGAGTTATTGTTTCATCAAACTTATTGATTTCTAGTGTAAGCATTCTTTTGTCTATTTTAAAATCCTAACATTTGGAGTTATATATCATACTCTTGAGTCGTACAGCCGTACACAGTTAACGAATCAAATCTTGGAAACTTGTCTTTATATACTTCCTTCTCTTTTCAACAAAATCATGACCCCTATGTATTTAAGTTTCGAAAATGCAAATCATAACTAAGTTTGAATGGAGATAGAAAACGGCCAAAATTATTACTTGCATCACCTTGAAAGATCTCAGAAGATTTATGTTTTCTTCGTATCAATTTATGTGATACTTCACTTTTTGAAATTTAAATTATATGAACTTTAATTAATATTTTAAAATATATTTGTTTACCATATTGAAATGAGAAAATTGTAATTTATAGTATTTTTTTTTATAATTTTAAATATTTATATTTTAAAATATTAAATTGATCTTATTCAATGTAATTTTAAATACTAATTGAATTGACTTTTGACAAGATAAAAATACCATATAAATTGAAACGGATGAAATGCTATTCGAAGAGTCTGTTACTTTAACTATGATTTCTCCAAAAACTTTTTAGTATGAAACTTTTGATTTGTTTGTATTTATTTCCTCTATCAATTTTAAATTGTATGGAAATTAGATACGTAAAAACCATTATTTTTGAAAAGGAGGAAAGTGGAGGACAAATGAGCAGTGTGACAGTAATAAAGTTAAATTCGTACTCTCACACTCACACTCACACTCCCACTTTCACCAACTCGTAGCAATTTTATCTGTCACGTAAAGCAAAATAAAAGGAACATAGGGTTGTTTGGATATTGTTTTTAAGTAGCTTATAAATTAAACAGAAAAATATTGAAAATATTTTTAAATTTAATGTGAATTATTAATTTCATTTGACAATTTTTTAAAATATTTCTTTGCTTTACTAATTGAATATAAATACGTTATGATCGTGTAATATGAGTGAAATACACTCCTCAATTCTCATCAAGTTTAATGGTGTTTTTAACACTTCTCTCGATTTTTTATTAAAAGTCACATGCTCTTACAAGAGTTAGAGATCACTTGTTATGTCATGTGACAGATCAATATATGTCTAAGTTTAATTAGTCAAGTAGAAAAATATTTTTAACACTGCAACACTAATAATTTGTGACAAATTTAAGAGGGCTTTCAATACTTCTCTTTAACTTAAAAGCTAAAATTTATAAGTGGATCATATTCAATTTTTAACTTTTAGCTTATTTTTATATTTTTTTTAATCTAAAAATAAATATTTAAAAATATCTTTTTATCTTTTCTAAATATGTTCAAAATTTAAAAATCAAAAGCTACCTAAAATTGATTTGATACAATCTTTCGGAAATTGGAAATAAGAAAGACCACACACATCATTCACCCACCGCCCCTGCCCACCCCACACCCCTCTCAACTCTCTCCCACACTCATTCCACACCACCACCCGCCGCCGGAGAGGGGGCTGTTCTACAGTTCCGGCGAAGTATTTTGACGGCTCAAACCTGATATAGAGCTGAAGACATGAGCGAAGACGCAAAAAGAAGCGGAGGAGCTCCGGCAGCGAAGCCTACCTCCGATGATCGGAGAATCTCATCAGGTTCCGTTCCTTCACCTACCGGTACAAAAGTTACCATAAAGAGTGCCGATATGAAACCTGATGTACAAAAGGAGGCCGTCGACATTGCTATTGCTGTATATATCCTCTCGCTGCTTTGCAGATTACAATCATGTATTTTTCTCCGACTTATACTGTTATAATTCTATGAATTAATGCGTTTTTGTGCTTTTCTGTGTATATGATTAGGCATTTGAGAAGCATAATGTAGAGAAGGATGTAGCTGAACTGATTAAGAAGGAGTTTGATAAGAAGTACGGTCCTACTTGGCATTGCATCGTCGGAAAAAACTTCGGTAAGTCAGAGTTTTTACATGAATTACTTAATGCAACTTTTATATAAGATATCAATCTTTCATTCGTACTAGTATTGGTTGATAGCTTTAAAATTTATATGTTAACTGAAACTTAATTTGTTGTATCCC
>JAJOOD010003416.1:0-31640 GCA_029582525.1 Solanum tacnaense
TTTTTATAGAAAAATTAATTATTTATGATAAAAAGTATAATTTTTTTTAAAATAAATTATTTTATCCACTTTAACATCTTTTGTACTTTGTTAAAAATAAGAATTAACAGTGAAAAGTGTTGAACAAAGTGAATTACAAATACTTTTTTATTTCTTTTTAAATTTTAGTTTCAAGCATTACTCTAAGCATATTAAAATGAGGTATACCAAGTCATCAACTTTTTGAGTCAAATTCTATGATTCTAAACTTCTAACTCTTATCTTTATTTAATATTTATCAACTTATTACTTAGGGAAAATGCATAAGTACCCCCCCAGCCTATACCCGAAATCCCAAAGACACACCTAACCTTTACTAAGGTCCTATTACCCCCCCGAACTTATTTTATATGTAATATTCTACCCCTTTTTGGCTTACGTGGCACTATCTTTGTGGGCCCAGTGCATGTTGACATTTTTTTCAAGATAGTGCCACGTAGGCAGAAAAGGGGTAGAATATTACATATAAAATAAGTTCGGGGGGGTAATAGGACCTTAGTAAAGGTTAGGTGTGTCTCTGGGATTTCGGGCATAGGCTGGGGGGGTACTTATGCATTTTCCCTATTACTTATATCATTATGTTAACAATACATATAATAATTGTCTCACTTAAAGGATGTTTTTTAATGTTGAGTTGATAAAATCTTACCTAAAACTAGTAACTCAAAAAACAATATTAAGTACTAATAATTTTCATCTTAATAGTGTAATTTATTTTTTTTGAATAAATACGTATATGAAGTGTATTTATATTTTAAGCCGCAAATTGAAATTTCGCTTTAGGCCCCCAATTACGTTGAGCCGCCCCTGTAAACACTCTAATGGTCAATAACAATATTCAGATATGTTAGAATTCTAATTTTCTTTGATTTTGCTTTTTGATTTACTGAATTCATGATGACAAAATGGAGTGTTTTGTTAAGGTCATAACCCATATACTAAAATGAAACGAGTTGAATGAATCCTGTTCTGAAGTGAACACAAAAGCTTTATTTATTTTTTATAATAATTGTAATTCTAATTCTTTGGTGATTTTCTAGTTTTTGATTAACTTCTTGTGAATTATTCAGCTTGCATGTTTTTAATGGATTTCAAGATGCCTTAAATTGCGGGGACTAACAAAAATTCAAATTTATAAATCCAAATGCTAATAGTGAACTTAATTAGTTTAGTTTAATCAACATGATCCTAAGTTTCGAACAGAGTCCATATATTTAATTTTTTGGATATATATTCTTTACTTTTGAGAAATTAAAGTTTATTCTATTATGAATAATAATTTATTAAAGTCTTCATAAAAAAAATGAAATATAAGCTATATTCTCTTATGTTTAGTTGTTGTGTCTTAATTCTAATATTGTCACAATCCAGATTGTCGTGAGTGACACCCAAACTAAATCACATGGTGGAAAAATAAAAACTAAGCCAAACTAAACCCAACACACTATTATAAAAACAAGCTTATCAAATAAAGTAGTAATAACAATTTAGACAACTAAAGAATTGAGTCCTCATAAACTCAACTCAATAATCAAAATAATTGTGCGGAAATAAACCCCTAAGAACTAAAAGTCATAGTACCAAAACTCTAATATATAGTTATAAGAATAGGAATAAGAATAGGAATAGGAATCCTAGTTGGAAAAAGAGTCTAATGTAGTGTTATAAATAGGGTCTCAATGTAAGAATTTAGACACACAATTTAATAATATTTTTCTCCTATATTTCTCACATGTAGTGTCTGTTAAATTTGAAAAGACTCAAAGATGAATTAATGTGAAGATTTGGTAGTTAGAAGATAATTCTTCATTGGTACAAAAGTCAAGATAGCAACTTTGTAGGTGAAATTTAGGTAAACCATAAAATGGTTTCACAAGTTAAACCTTGACATTTTGACACATTGTGAAGTCATGGTTGACATCAATAGGAAGAATTCACTCCTATAAATAGGTAGCTCCTACTTCATTTGTAACACACCTATCACTTGCCTTCTCATCTTCAAAGGCATTTGATCTTCTTTCTCTCTTGTAGTATTTCACTTGTACTCCTTTGGAGTGAAATAAATATTGGTTGATTGTGTCCGAGGAGTAGGCAAAAGAAAACAAAATTTTACCGAACCTCGTAAATTCCTGGTGTTTTTTTTAATTGTTAGCTCATTTACTATTTATTAGCTACCTTTAGATATAACAGTTGTGATTTCATCACTCTCTATATATTCAGCTTTCGCAACAATTGATATCAGAGCCAAGATATTATATGAGTATATTCTGTGGTTGCTGCACAGTCTGAGCTTCCACATTAGAAAATATTTACTTTAGTTTTTGCATTGTTAGCTAGTAAATAATATTTGTAGTAAATATGGGAGACAATAAAAATGATCAGTCACATCGAATGTCAATAATACGTCATCATTGACATCTTCGATTATGACAAGAATTGTGTCAAATGCAAAATTTGCAGTTGAAATTTTTGACGAGTCAGGACATTTCGGAATGTGGCAAAGAGAGGTACTTGATGTCCTTTTTCAACAAGGGCTAGATATTGCTATAGAAGAAAAGAAACCAGACAGTGTAAGAGAAGAAGATTGGTAGATTATCAACTGTGTTGCTTGCGGTACCATTCGATCTTACCTTGTAAGAGAACAAAAGTATCCATACGCAAAGGAAACATCTTCAAATAAATTATGAAATTCATTGGAGGAGAAATTCTTGAAGAAAAACAGTCAAAATAAACTTTCGATCATTCAAGTCGGATAGCATTTATCTACGCTAGGATCCGACCTACATGAACTTCTTTCTTCTCTTATGATATTTCTAGAAAGCGAAAAAAAGGTCTCGAAAGGGATGGAGCTTTCGCTGTGCATCAATAAGAAGGAAGAGCGGGATGCGGCATTACTAGTACCAACTGGAACGGAATAGGATTACTGAGAATACCACATTCCCCTTTGTTCTTCTTCTGGTCCGTAAAAAAAGCTAGAATGTAGAGTGGAAGGAAGGAAAGTGACGCGGAGCCCGTTCTGAATGCTTCTACGATCTGGAAGTTCTCGCGAAGAGAATAAGATACTGCTCCCATTCCCTCTTTCTTTTCCCACTTTGCCACCACGCCTATATTGTAAATATGAAGTTATGAATAATTCAGAGGAGGCGGGACAAGACTGACTTGAAAAGACTCTCTACTTGAAAGGCAATGGCTTTGAGGGTACTAACTGTGATGTATGGGTAAGGAATTTTGAAAGAAGAAACGATTTGGTCTCAATAAAAGAGCTTATGAAAAGAAAATGGAATTGAAAGTTCCTTGCCTTAGAGTTCGAGTTGACAGAGAGGAATGACAGAACTCTTGGCTTACAAGACGTGGGCAACTTTGCTATTCAAAGGGATAGAAGTAAGAAAATGTTGGAAGAGATGGCCTTGAACCTGTTCTGGGTTCTATTAATTAATAATTAGATTGTGCCACGTCACTAAACTTAGAGTAGGAAATTCCAGTGAAAGCTTCATCCTAAGAAGACTGAAGAAGAGCAAGAACATCGGGCATACATTGATTTCGTTGCAAAATACTGAATTTCTATCGACGACATTCCAATTCAAAGAATTAAAAAAACTTCAAATTCTCAAAAGAAGACTGTTACGCTTCACTTATATTCCTAGTAGTACAATGAATGATCTGTAGTGAAAGATTTGCAGAATATGGACATGAATTTTACGGATGGAGATATGGCCTTAATGTTATTAAGTTGACTTTCCAATGAGTTCGAGCACCTTGAAACTACCCTACTGCATGGGAATGATGGAGTATCTCTCAAAGAAGTTTGTTCTGCCTTATATAGTTATGAACAAAGAAAGAGAGAAAAATAAAAAGGCGGAGAAGCAGAAGCTTTGATTGTGAGAGGTCATTATCAAAATCATATGAGAATGAAGAACGGGAGATCCAAGTCAAGATCCAGACTCAACAAAGATGAATGTGCCTTTTGCCGAGAGAAAGGGCATTGGAAGAAAGACTGCCCAAAGTTGAAAAGCAAGGCCAAACCAAATAATGGGAAGACTGTCATGGATTCAAATGTGGCTGATTGTGATGACTCAAATTACTCACTAGTTACAACATATCTATCCAAATCATCTAATGTATGGTTGATAGACTTATCTTGTAGCTATCATATGTGTCCCAATCGGGACAAATTTGTTGATTTACAAGAAGGAGAATGTGGAGTTATTCACACCGCAAATAATAATTATCTTACCGCATATGATGTTGGTTCAATTTGATTAAGGAATCATGTGAATTAACCTGAACATTAACATATGTTCGATATGTACCGAATTTAAAGAAAAATCTCATTTCAGTAGGAGCCCTAGAGTCCAAGGGATTCAAAGTCATTGCAGATAATGGGGTAATGAGAATATGCTCCAGCGCACTAGTGGTAATGAAAGCAATTCGAAGAAATAATAACATGTACCACTATCAAGGTAGTACAGTTATTGGGACAGCGAAAACAACATCCAATGACGACACAGAGACAGAAATGACCAGGCTATGGCATACGCACTTGGGACATACTGGAGGAAAACCGATGAAAACTTTGTCAGATCAAGGATTGCTAAAAAGAGCAAAAACTTGCAACTTGGAGTTTTGTGAGCATTGTGTCAAGGGAAAGTAAACATCCATAATACTAAAGGTATTTTGAATTATGTTCATTAAGGTGTTTGGGGTGCTTCCAAAACACCTTCATTAGGTAGAAAACACTATTTTGTAACCTTTGTTGATGACTTTTCCCGAAGACTGTGGGTGTATACGATGAAAACTAAAGATGAAGTGTTGGGAATTTTTCTCAAATGGAAGACGATGATAGAGACTCAAACTGGCAGAAAGATCAAGTGTATTCGCACAGACAATGGTGGAGAATACAAAAATGATCATTTTCCAGAAAATTTGTGAAGAAAATGGCATTGTCAGATATTTCAGCGTCAGAAATACACCACAACAGAATGGAGTGGCAGAACGCATGAACCGGACTTTGTTAGAGAAAGTTCGGTGTATGTTGTCCAATGCTGGCTTGGGCAAAGAATTTTGGGCTGAGGCAATAACATATGCATGCCACCTCCTTAATCGTATACCATCTGTTGCTATAGGTAGGAAGACACCATTAGAAAAATGATATGGAAAGTCTGCTGAAGATTATGATTCTTTATATGTATTTGGCTCGATTGCATATTATCATGTAAGAGAGTCAAAATTGGACCAAAGAGCAAAAAGAGCTTTATTTATGGGGATTACTTCTAGAGTCAAAGGATATCATTTATGGTGTCCATAGACAAGAAAAATTATTTTCAACAGAGATGTTACCTTTGATGAATCTGCCTTAACAAATAAGGTAACAGTTAAAGAAGTCAAATAAACTGATGGTGCTTCAAAGCAGGTGGAGTTTGAGGGAAAAATAATTTTTCCACCACAGGAATCAAACGAGGAAACAACAAAAGATTTTCCTCTAGAAGAAGAGCCAGTCGAAAGGGAGGTTTCATCTCAAGAACCTCAACCACAACTTGAATCAATAGCAACCAGCAAGCCAAAAAGAACAATAAGAAAACCTGCTCAACTCATAGATATGGTGGCTTGTGCAGACTCAATTGCAACCTATCACATTTCTACCACTTATAAAGATGCAGTTCAAAGTTCAGAAGAAGATAAGTGAAGGATTTCCATGGATGAAGAAATGTATTCCCTTCATCAGAAGCATACATGGAAATTGGCCAATCTCTCGGAAGGCATGAAAGCAATTGGGTGCAAATGGGTATTTACAAAGAAAGAAGGATTTCCTCACCAAGAAGATGTTCACTACAAAGCAAGATTGGTGGCCAAAGAATATGCTCAAAAGGAGGGAATTGATTATAATGAAGTATTTTCTCCAATTGTGAAATACTCTTCCATTAGAGTTTTGTTGGCTTTGGTATCATAGTTGAATTTGAAACTAGTTCAGTTGGATGTAAAAACTGCATTTTTCACATGGAGACTTGGAAGAGGAAATCTACATGACCGAGGCAGAAGGATTCAAAGTTGATGGAAAAGAAAATATGGTGTGCAAACTTAAAAAATCTTTGTATGAATTGAAACAATCTTCTAGACAATGGTACAAACGATTTGAAAAGTTTATGTTGCAGCAAAGGTACATAAGAAGCAAATACGATCATTGTGTGTATTTGCGCAAGCTTGAAGACAATTTTGTATATATCTTCTCCTATATGTTGATGATATGTTGATAGCTTCTAAAAGTCAATAGAAAATTGAGAAGCTAAAGATTCAACTAGGAAAAGAGTTTGAGAGTAAGGATTTAGGTGAGGCAGAGAGGATTCTTGACATGGAGATAAAAAGAGATCAACATTCAAAGAAGCTCTTATTATCTCAAAATGAATATTTGAAGAGGGTACTAAATCAATTTGGCATGAATGAGAAAATGAAGTTGATTAGCACTCCGCTTGCTCCTCATTTTAAGCTTACTGATACTCTTTCGACAAAGAATGAAGCAACACGTGAATATATGTCAAGAGTCCCATATGACAATGTTGTTGGTAGCTTGATCTATGCAATGGTTTGCACAAGGCCAGATATTTCACACGTTGTTGGAGTTGTAAGAAGGTGCATGCATAATCCTGGAAAGGATCATTGGCAGGCTGTAAAATGATTTTTACGGTATATTCATAATACTGTAGATGTTGGCTTGGTTTTCGAGCATAAAAATAGTCAATATCTTGTTGAATATTGTGACTCAGATTATGCAGGTGATTTGGACAAATGAAGATCAACTATTGGTTATGTTTGCACTATTGCAAATGCACCAGTTAGTTGGAAGTCTACTTTGCAGTCAACAATTGCTTTGTCTACCACTGAGGTAGAGTATATGACAATTACCGAGGTTGTGAAGGAGGCAATTAGGTGATAATCAAAGTGTTATTCAATTACCAAAGAACAAGTTTATCATGCAAGGACGAAGCACATTGATGTCCGATATCATTTCATACGAGACATCATAGAAGAAGGTGAAGCTATAGTGCTGAAAATTCATACTACAAATAATCTTGCCGATATGCTGACAAAAGTGGTGACTGCGGTCAAGTTTCAACATTGTTTGAACTTGATCGACATTGTTAAACATTGAACATTGAGGTTGAAGACACAATAAAAAAATTGTTGTTGAGAGAAAGTTGATAATGGAGAATCTTGCTAAGGTAGAGATCTGTTAAATTTGACAAGATTCAAAGATGAATTAATGTGAAGATTTGGTAGCTAGGAAGATAATTCTTCATTGGTACGAAAGTCAAGATAGAAAATTTGTAAGTGAAATTTAGGTAAACCATAAATTGGTTTCACAAGTTAAACCTTGACATTTTGACACATTGTGATGTCATGGATGACATAAATAGGAAGAATTCACTCCTATAAATAGGTAGCTTCTAATTCATTTGTAACACACCTCTCACTTGCCTTCTCATCTTCAAAGGCACTTGGTTGATTGTGTCCGATGAATAGGCAAAATAAAACAAAATTTTCCCGAACCTCGTAAATTCCTAGTGTTCTTTTTATTATTATCTCATTTACTATTTATTAGCTACCTTTAGATATAGCAGTTGTGATTTCGGCTTCCGCAACAATGTCTATAAATAGGATCTCTCGCCCCTTCTCTCCCTTGCCTCTCCTCCCTCTCCTTTTCCCTCCCCTCTCTCTTTTCCTCTCCTCTCTCTCACCCCTACTTCTCCTCTCTCTTGACCTCTCCCCCACTCAAAATACATGTAGCTTCATTAAATTAAAAAAATCAGAAACTTTTTCGAACATTTCAACACCACCCGACAGTAAAGATCAAGAAAAAGAAAATCAAGAAAGCAGTTGACTTGTCATAAACACCTAGTTAGAGTTTAGATCTAGTGAAGAAGGGAGCAAAAAAGCAGTTCAACAACTACCTAAACCATTTTTGCTCCTTTTTCTTTAGTATTTTGGTGCAAAAAAAAAAGCATTAGTGTGGTGGTTGAGCATGATATAGGAGAGAGTTTTGTAATATCTTATTTTAATTGTATTCGAAAAATTATATTTTGTATTTTTGTATCAATTGTATTTGTATTCATATGAATACAATCTGTCAAATGTGTTTGTATCCAATCAAAGAGAGGACAAATACAGGTGTATTAATTGTATTTTGAATACAATTGATACAAAATAAATATATAATACAATGCAAAATAAATACAAAATACAATTTGTTATGTTTTGAAATTAATTGATACAAAATAAATACATGATACAATGCAAAATAAGTACAAAATACAATCCTCTCTCCTCCCTCTCTCAATCTCACTCGCCTCTCTCTTCCCTCTCTCGATCTCGCTCGCCTCTGTCCTCCTAATATGTATTCATTTTGATACAAATCAATTTGTATTTGTATTCTTTTTCTCGAAAATCAGCAAAAAAATACATTCTCTCATCTCTCTCTCGGATCTCCTCACCTCTCTCCTCCCCCCTCCCCTAACATTTTGTTATTATCCATAATTAAGCAAACTATAGCTATATAGTCCTATTTAAAGCCTAATGTTTGCTATTTTTGTAAGTTTCCCTTATTTTTATACATTAAGGGGTCGTTTGACACAATTATTAATAACAAATGAATTAGTAATTGAGAAATTAGAAGAAGAAAAGAAGAAGAGAAGAAGAGAAGAGAAGAAGAAGATAGAGGAGAAGAAGAAAGAGGAGAAGAAGAAGGATGAGCAGAAGCAGGAATGAGAAGAAACAGGAGAAGAAGAACAAGGAGAGGAGGAGAAGAAGAAGAAGAACAAGAAGAACAAGAGTTATTGGGAATTGAATTGATTGATCATTCCCTCAAGTTGATGGGATTAAATAGTTGTTATAGATAATGTAAATAAGGAAAGAAGATAGTAAAATATTACAGAATCTCCTAGCTGCCTAATTAAAGAAATTAGGGAATATTCTCATATCTATATTATTTAATCATACCATATTTAAATATTATCATATCTACACTATCCAAATATATCATAATTAACACTCCCCTCAAGCTAGAGCGTATAAGTCATATGCTCCTAGTTTTCCACAAATATAGTCAATTCTGGATCCTCGGAGTGATTTTGTGAAAATATCCGTCAGTTGATCTTTTGAGTTGACAAAACTTGTGGTGATATATCCAGACTCAATCTTCTCTCGAATGAAGTGACAATCTATCTCAATGTGCTTCGTTCTTTCATAGAACACTGCTTTAGAATCGATATGTAGCGCAACTTGGTTATCACAACTCAATGTCATTGGTTCAACTCATCTCATCTTCAATTCTTGGAGAAGTTGTCTCAACCATATAAGCTCACATGTAGCTAGTTCCATAGCTCGATATTTTGCCTCTGCTCTTGATCTAGCTATGACAACTTACTTTTTACTTTTCCAAGATATTAGATTGCCTCCAATTAGAACACAATAATCTGAAGTGGACCTCCTGTCAGAAGGAGATCCCGCCCAATCTGCATCAGAATATCCAACAATGTTGGTGTGTCCCTTATCTTCAAACCTTGTCTTGGAGAGCTTTTGATATATCGCAGGATGTGAATCATTGCATTCCAGTGACTATCACAAGGTGATTGCAAAAATTGGCTAACTACACTAACAACCAATGAGATGTCTAGGAGTGTTATCGTAAGATAGTTGAGTTTGCCAACAAGTCTCTGATATATGCTAGGATCTTTTAGAGGCTCCCCCTATCCTGGAATAACCTTAGAATTTGGATCTATTATACTGTCCACATGTTTGCAATCCAACACACCAGCATCTTCCAAAATGTCTAAGATATATTTCCTTTGAGTAATAGCAATACCATGGCCAAATTGTGCCACTTCAATGCCCAAAAAGTATTTCAACTTGCCCAAATCCTTAATCTGAAAGTGACTTGAGAGGTGTTGTTTGAGTTGAGTAATACCTTTATAATCATCTCATCTAATAACAATATCATCAACATAAACAATTAAAAAGATATGTCTGCCATGAGATGAATGTCTATAGAATACAGAGTGATCAGCTTCTGTTCGGGTCATTCCAAACTGTTAGACAATATCTCGAAAATGACCAAAACATGCTCTGAGAGATTGGTTGAGACCATAGAGGGATCGACGAAGTTTACAAACTAGTGTAGACTCCCCTTGAGCAACAAACCCTGGTGGTTGCTCCATATATACCTCTTCAGCAAGTTCTCCATGTAGGAATGCATTTTTGATGTCCAGTTGAAAAAGGGGCCAATGATTCATTGCTTCCATAGATATGAGAAGACGGATCGAAGCCATCTTGGCAACTGGTTAGAAAGTATCTCCATGATTGATGCCATAAATCTGAGTGTATCCCTTAGCAACCAGTCTTGCTTTGAGACGATCAATAGCTCCATTGGAACCTACCTTAAGTGTGAATACCCAACGACAACCAACTATGGATTTACCTTCAGGTAAAGGAACAAGCTCACAAGTACCATTATCATGCACAACAGTCATCTCCTCAATCATAGCTTGACGCCAACCTGGATGAACCAATGCTTCTGCTACAGTATTAAGAACTTTGACTGATGATAAGCTAGTAAGGAATGTATGATATGAAGGTGACAAACGGTGATAACTTAAATAAGAATAAACGGGAGTTTGATTAGAAATAGTTCTAGTACCTTTACAAAGAGCAATGGGAAGATCATCAGATAAGTGCTCGACCGAAGTAGAAGACATTGTTGGAGCAAGTAATGAGTCACCAAGATTGCTTTGTGCACCTTAGAAATACCAACTGTATTAGCAAGTTAAGTAGGAAGTTGAGGTCGTCGGGATAGACTTTAAGAGTTGGAAGTGGAGCTGGGGTTGGAATAGTTGGAATGGAAAGGGCTGCTATGGCCTTCTGATTTTCCGTATTAGGAGAAAATACGGAGAAGTATCGAAGAAAGTAACATATGCAGAGATCAAGTACTTATTAGTAGAGGGATCAAAACATTTGTAACCTTTTTGTAGACGAGAATACCAAAAAATGACACATTTAAAAACTTTGTGTTGAAGTTTATCTTTTCCGTGGGTAAGGTTATGAACAAAATAGGTGCAACCAAACACACGTGGAGGAAGAAGAAACAATTTTTTGGTCCGGATAAAGGATTGAGTGAGGACTCTGGTACTGCAAAACAGATGAAGGAATGCGATTGATTAAATGGCAAGCAATAATAACAACATCACCCCAAAAAACGTAAAAGGGACATGATTATGAATGACCAATGTTCGAGGTGTTTCAATTAGATATGTGTTCTTTCGCTCAACAACTCCATTTTATTGAGGAGTATGTGCACAAGAAGACATGCAATATGCCCTGGGATGACATAAAAGAAGAGAGATAAGTAGAGAAGTATTTTTGGGAATTATCACTGATTAACTTCTTAATGGAAATACCAAACTGATTGCGGATTTTAGCATGAAATTTCTGAAAGCTAGAGAATAGCTCAGATCTATTTTTCATTAAAAATAACCACGTGCATCGAGAATAGTCATCAATAAAAGTAATAAAATAATAAAAGCCTAAGGAAGAACTGACACGACTTGAACTCCATATATCTGAATGAACGATTTCAAACATAAATGTGTATTATTGACGCGTTTTGGGAAAGAGGAATGAGTGTGCTTACCAAGATGACACGACTCACATTCTAACAAAAATAAACTAGATAAACTGGGGACCATCTCTTGCAATTTCAGGAGACTTGGATGACCCAATTGACTATGGAGCAATTCAAAAGAAACAACGGAAGTGAAAGTAACATGTGGTTTTGGGATAGAGAGTAGGTACAATCCTGTGACTCCTGTCCTTTTCCAATCACCTGTCCCGTTTTCCGATCCTGCACAAGAAAAGAATCAACAAAAAAGGTTACAACGTATTTCAGATTTTTTTAATTAATTTACTAATGAAAATAAGATTATATGGACATTCAGGTGCAAAAAAGGACTGATTTTAAAGATATGGAAGGCAGAGGATGACGTATACCTATCCCTTTTACAATCGTCTTTGATTCATTCGCCAAAGTAACAGTAGAGAGAGTAGAAGGGGTAGTAAGAATAGAGAAAGTATTTTTGTTACCAGAAATATAGTCAGAAGCACTAGAATCAAGAATCCATTGTTCCTGAGACGAAGACTGTGCGACATAAGCAAATGAGCTACTAGGTTATATTGTGCAAGCAGTTGATGATTGTTGCCTTGATGTTTGATACTGAAGGTAGTCGTTATAGTCTGCTTCAGTTAAAGTGATAAGATGATCCATTCATTATGAGCTTTTTTTGTCATAAAAAGAAGTATTGGAGAAAGAGAGATAAGACTTGACATTTTTCTGATATGATTGATTTAGCAACCAGTTGATCAATCCTTTTATTTTATTTTTAAAAAAATTCATACTAAAATAGAAGAACATTCAGAGAAAGGGCTAAAAACCAATAGCTCTGATACCATGAGAAATTAGAAGAAGGAGGAGGAGGATGAGGATGAGCAGAAGAAGAAGAAGTAGAAGCAGAAGAAGGAGAGGAGAAGGAGGAGGAGTAGTAGTAGTAGTAGTAGTAGGAGGAGGAGGAGAAGTAGAAGAAGAAGAAGAAGAAGAAGAAGGAGGAGGAGGAGGAGGAGGAGAAGGAGGAGGAGAAAGAGGAGTGGGAGCAGGAGGAGGAGAAGGAGAAGGAGGAGAAGAAAAAGATGAGGTATTGGGAATTGAATTGATTGATGATGATGAGGAGGAGTAGAAGAAGAAGAAGAAGAAGAAGAAGAAGGAGGAGGAGGAGGAGTAGGAGAAGGAGGAGAAGCAGAAGAATGAGGAGAAGAAGAAGAAGGAGAAAGAGGAGTGGGAGCAGGAGAAGAAGAAGGAGGAGGACGAGAAGGAGGAGAAGAAAAAGATGAGGTATTGGGAATTGAATTGATTGATCATTCCCTCAAGTTGATGGAATTAAATAGTTGTTACAGATAATGTAAATAAGAAAAGAATATAATAAAATATTACACAATCTTCTAACTGCCTAATTAAAGAGATTAGAGAATATTCTCATAACTAGATTATTTAATCATACCATATTTAAATATTTTCATATCTACACTATCCAAATATACCATAATTAACAGTAATGTATGGATTAGCAATGCCGGAATTAGTAGTGCAGGAATTAGTAATGCAAAGTTTATTTTTTATCAAGTGTTTGATTCATTACTTCCATCCCACCTTGTGTATGGATTAAAACTCTACAAAAAATTTCTTTTCAATTATACCCTTGAATTATTATGAGATTTTCTATTTCATGTAATTGGGTCAAGTTTGATAATTGGTGGATAATATTATTTTTTAGTCTTCTAACTAGCTAGGAGAAGAACATTTTTGTTACCATGTTTGTTATTTTCTCACTTAGATTATTTGAAGGTAAATAATTTTCATCTCAATAAGTTGATCACTCACAAAACTCAATTTTTAATTTTAAAAAGATAGAAAATCTACTTTTAAAACCGAAAAGAAGATAAATAATAGTAAAACTAAATAAATCATTTAAATTTACACATAAAAATTGCAAGTTGAAGTTTTAATATGCATACAATTTTATAAATTGTTCAAAATACAAATAATTAGAAACCCCCCACCCCATCCCGCACACCTCACCCTCACCCCCCACACACACACGCAAGCACCCACACCCACACCCACAAATAATACATTCAATTAAGATCACAAACATCATGTGGTGATATATTTATTTTTTCAATTCGTAAATGTTAAACAACTCATATTTCAAATATTGTATTGATTTGTATTGGATTTATTTAGCAACAAACAATCTCTCTAAATAATAAAAATTTTAAACAACTATAATTTTCAAATAAATTTACTAGTACAAATATAGAATATAAAATCAAGAAAATAAACAAAATGATTTAAATGATTTGAGGGATATTTTTATCTTTACGTAGAATAATCCCATGATATTAAGTTCTATGTATTACTAATACCACCAAATGAAAGGTATTAGTAAGAGAAAATGTCATAAATAGTCTTTTAACTAAAGGGGTAGGTCTAAAATGGTCTCTTAACTATACTTTCGTCGGATTTAGTCATTTAACTATTCAAAAACTTACCAGCTTAGGTCTCTTAACTATACACTTTTCAGTTTTAGTAGTTAAAACCTTATCAGCTTTGGTCCCTTAACTATACACTTACTAGTTTTAGTCCTTTAAGTATTCAAAAACTTATTAGGTTTGGTCTTGTCCATTTTTTTATATAGATAACTTAGGTTTATATTAACTGTACTCTTTGTGAAATTAATTCTTAAACCCATTTTTTAAGTTGTTTCTCTATACCCGCTACTTTTTCTTCAAATTACTCTTATGAAAAGAACAATAACCTCAACTATTCAAAATAAAATTAGTGAGGAAAGAAGCTATAAGTCCTAATTTTATTCAATGGGCGATAAAATGAAGCATATAATTGTTGTTAATGATTTGAATATGTTGTGTTCCCTTTTTTGGAGGTTAATGATTCATTATCCGTGCAAATTTGTTTTAATTTTATTTTTCATACAAAAGAAAAATAAGCGATTTGATCTTATTACTCAAATTTCTCTACGTAAAATAAAATGAATAGACTAACAAAATCAATCTATTTCTTTTTTTAAAAAAACTAAAATTATAATAGTTGCAAACTACCATTTTATAAATTTCAACTTCTGAAAAATTTAAATAGTTCCCTTCAATAAAGTTGTTGGAGTACAAATTTTGAATTCAATAAGTTATAATTTTTTTCTTTTTATAATAAAGTCTAGCATATTCAAGTCCTTAGTAGCAATGATATGCTTCATTTTATCGTCCGTTGAATAAAATTATGACTTATATTTTCTTTCCTCGTGAATTTTATTTTGAATCATTGAGGTTAAGGTTCATTGAATAAGGGTAGTTTGAAGTAAAAGTAGCAGGGAGAGAGAAACAAAGAAAAACGGATAAAAGATTTCATTTCTCGAGACATGGATTCCATTAATATAAACCAAGTTATTTGTATAAAAAATGGACAGAAACCAAACCTGATATTTTAAATACTTAAAGGACTAAAACCGATAAATGTATAGTTAAGAGACCAAATCTGATAAGTTTTTGAATAATTGAAGGACTAAATCTGACAAAAGTATAGTTAATGGATCATTTTAGACCTGATCCTATAGTAAAGAACTATTTATGACATTTTACATCCTATAATATTATATAGGGTGTAACTAATCCAGAAATTATTTATACATAAACACAAAATTCTAACAAATTATATATTAAATAATACTATACATAATATATGAATTATTTCTCTTAATACTCCCTATCAAACAATCCGAGAGTAATAAGTAAAAATCAAAATTTGGTGAACGAAGTAAATATAATAATAATACTCTTCAGAAGACATTACATTTCTCTAGAAAACACCTATTACCTACGACTATCCAATTCTAGATGCCACGTCAGAAAAGTAACCCAAAAATGTAGAACACCCTCGAAATTTCAATTGCCATCCATTCCATCCCAAAATAATTCCTATAAATATCGACATAAACTAGACTAACAATGCATCTTCAAAAAGTTCCAACAAAGTGAATTTAAAATTTACTTAGCTATGATAAAATAATATAAAAAATGGCACTAATTCCTCAATTGCTCGAAAGTATTTTTCAACCCCTTAGTCTAAATGACTCAAGTACCTCAAAATTTGTGAATCCACGCGTTGATTGGAAGGAAAATGAAGATGCTCATGTGTTCAAAGTTGATCTTCCTGGATTAAACAAAGAGGAAATTAAAGTTGAAATTGAAGAAGGAAAGGTATTGCAAATTAGTGGTGAGATTAAGGGTGTTGATCTTAATAAAGAAGATCAGAAGAAGGAGAATGAGACGTGGAGACGCGTAGAGAGGCTACGTGGCAAGTTCTGTAGAAGATTCTGGCTACCTGAAAATGCTAAGATTGATGAGGTGAAGGCTAGTATGGAGAATGGGGTTCTAACTCTCACAATTCCTAAGCAGGAGACTAAGAAACCTGAGGTCAAGACCATTGAGATTAATTAGTGGTTAATTACTTAATTAATGTTGTCGTTAGTCTTTTCTTTTAAATTTAATTAATAATTGTGCATGAGCTTTGAGTGGCATTATCTTGTTTTCTTGATTGTTGTTTTAATTTAAGCAATAATAAAAGTTGTTTGTTTGTAAAATATTCATGACTTGGGATTTCAAATTAATTTTCTTATTTTTTTAAGGCATTGGAAGGATGAACCTTGCTTAGAGACAATTGTTCTCTTTACCAATTTTATTTTTCAAATTTATGTTGGTTTACGTCAACATCATGTATGTGGCAAGGCTATCGAAAATGCCCGATCAGTTAGAAATGAAATTAATGTTTATAGATGTAATCGATCGACCTTATCCTATACAAAGAGATTAGAAATCACCTTAATGATTATTTATCATTGAGTATATCACCTTAATGATTAGAGCCTATCATTTCATGTAATATTATTTGTACCTTTGCCTTTAGAGGCATTAATAAAGTTACAACTTTTCATTACTAAATTCACGTGATTCTTTTTTTCAGCTTAGAAAAAATTGTGAAATTAAATGGTTGATTTCTAGGGAAAAAAATTAACAAGATAAAAGTATTATATATATAACTAGTAGTTCGAGACTGCAATGGAGAAAGAGAATGAAAAGTGGAGGGGTGCTTTAATAGCTAGCCTATGTGATAGGGGAAGCTCCAGGGTATAATAATTACATGAGAAGATACCATGGGATGTTGCAAAACCTGAGATCTATTTGCATGAGGATGGATATTATGTAGTGCGGTTTCAATCAATGGAAGATATGCAACAGGTACTATGTTCAGGTCCCCATACCATTAATAACAGACCCATCATCCTCAAACAGTGGACGGATGAGTTTGATTTTAATGTTGAATTTCTTACTGATGGACTTCTTTTCCCATGAATTGTTGGGGAAAGGATTCTCTGAGTCGAATAGCAAGTGCAATATTTGGGAAACCTATTTTTGCAGATGAATGTACTACAAAGCAAACCAGAATATCATTTCTCAGAAGAAATTACTAATTTAGATCCAAATGGGAAAACATGTGTGCAGTTTGATTGGAAGCCTCAATATTGTGATCGATGTCTGAAAATTGGGCATAATTGTCCTCCTCCCAAAGATACTCATCCTACACAAGATCCTGTTCCAGATGAATTTGAGAAACCTAATTAAGAGGAGAAGAAGGCCTCGTAAGATAGTTCAAAAGTGGGTATCCAAAGGCCCTGTGATAGTAGATGATGCTATTGAGGATTTGGCTTACTAATAAGGAGGGTCAGTTGGTTCAACATGATCCACAACATGACTCGGCTAGCAAAAAAGGGAAAGCAAAAGAACAACATGAAGTTGATGGGTTAAGTTTACTGGAGTTCCCGTTGCTAAATCCTACTCCTACTAGAAATTGTTTTGATATTTTGTTAGAATTCAGAAACATTGCAGTGACTTCCATTAATGGAGGAAATCTGAAACTGAACAGAGACAGAATTCTGGGAGAATACAGAATTGGGAATTTTTCTCTGATTAAAACTGATACTGAAAATTTGATCATCTACACACTTATATACACGTTTTAACTTGTAACTAACTAAGCTAGCTAATATCTTTCTAACAAACTATTAACTAACAGCCTTAACAATAATCAGTTAACTAATCACGTGATGGTGCCATGTCACATACGTATTAACCTTTCTCATCCTCAATACTCCCCCTCAAGCTAGGTGGTGCAAACAGATTTAGCATCCCTAGCTTGCCTACAAGATAATCATGTTGCCCTCTTCCTAGAGCCTTAGTGAATAAATCTGCCTCTTGTTCCTGTGAAGTAACATATGCAGTTTTGACAACCCCTGCATGAATCTTGTCCCTGATGAAATGTAGATCAATTTCGATATGCTTTGTCCTTTCATGGAATATGGGATTTGCAGCAATTTGAATTGCTGATTTGCTGTCACTGTGTAATATTACTGGCAGTTGCACCTTTACATTCAACTCTTTACACAAACCAATTAGCCATAGAATTTCTGATACACCTGCTGCCATGCTTCTGTACTCTGCTTCTGCTGAGCTCCTAGATACAGTCGTTTGTTTCTTTGCCTTCCAAGATATCAATGATTCCCCAAGCTTCATTACATAGCCTGTAACAGACCTTCTCGAGATAGGACATGTGGCCCAATCAGCATCACAGAAACCTGTTAATTCAGTAGACTGCTTTGAACTCATGAGAATTCCCAGGCCTGGAGCATTCTTGATGTACCTTACAACTCTCAAGGCTGCCTCCATGTGTGATTTCTTTGGGCAATGCATAAATTGGCTAAGTGTGTGAGTGGAGTATGCTATATCTGGTCTCGTCATGGTCAAATACAAAAGCTTTCCCACAAGTCTTCTGTATGGTCCTGCATCTTCTAGTTTGTCATCACCATTCACCCCTATATGCTCATCCATTTCAGCTGTTGTTAGTCTTTGATTAAGTTCCATTGGTGTTGCCACTGGCTTAGAGCCTGCAAGTCCCAACTCAGTAATTAATTCCAATGCAAACTTTCTTTGATTCATTAATATCCCTTGTTTTGACCTTGCAATCTCAATTCCAAGGAAATACTTCATTTCACCAAGATCCTTAATTTTGAAGTTGAGTTTCAAAGCCTGCTTCCCTTCCATGATTAATTCTTGATCATTTCCAGTAATTAAGATGTCGTCTACATAGACCAGTATGATTACCACCCTTTCTTCTACCTTCTTTGTGAACAGAGAATAGTCAAAATGACTCTGAGTGAACCCTGAGTTAATCAATGCTTCAGTGAGCTTCAAGTTCCATTGTCTTGATGCTTGTTTTAGTCCATACAAGGATTTATGCAGTCTACAGACTTGTTTCTCCCCCTGACTGGAAAATCCCTGTGAAACATGCATATATACTTTTTCTTTAAGATCCCCTTTCAAGAAGGCATTGTAGACATCAAGCTGATGAAGAGACCAGTTATGAGCAGCAGCAAGAGCAAGTACCACCCTGACAGTAACCATCTTGACCACAGGTGAAAAGGTCTCCACATAGTCTAAACCTTCATTCTGGTTATACCCTTTTGCCACAAGCCTAGCCTTGTATCTTTCAACAGCACCGCAAGCCTTGTACTTGATTTTAAAAACCCATTTACAGCCAATAGCAGTCTTGCCAGGAGGTAGATCAACCAAGGACCAGGTCCCATTATCCTTCAAGGCCTGAAGTTCTTGATCCATGGCCAACACTCATTCAGGATCCAAAGAAGCTTCAACATAACAAGATGGTTCTCTCAAGGCAGTCATCTTAGACAAGAAAGACTGATATGGACCAGACAAGCATGTATGGACAAGTGAGAAGACATGGGATAAAGACAAGCATTTGAAACACCTCTGGATGGAATGGATGTACAGACATAATCCTGCATCCAAAAAGGTTGTGTCTTAGTCCTGGTTGATCTTCTGGCTTCCAGATTAGGTGGATGAATGGGATCATCATGAGGTGTTGGAGTAGGAGTCACCTCAGGAGAGGAAATTAGACCAGATTCAGCATTATCAAGAGGCAAAGAAGTTGGGATAGAGATAGCAGTATGTGATGTATCAGTGGTAATAACACCATTTGGAAAGATGTGAAGTTGACCAAACTTTTGCAGCTGAAAAGGAAATAGAGATTCCTGAAAATGTACATCCCTGCTAACAAAGAAGTGGTTAGTTAATAGACTGTAAAGTCTGTAGCCTTTCTGAGTAGCAGAGTAGCCCATGAGAACTGCCCCAATAGCCTTAGGACCAAATTTGTCACCTCCAGGAACAACAGTAGCAAAACACAAGCATCCAATAGTTCTCATGTGTTGGAGAGATGGTGGTCTCCCATATAACAACTCAAAAGCTGATTTACCATTCAAGACAGATAAAGGGAGTCTATTTATGACATAGACAACATTTTGAACACATTCACCCCAAAATTTGAGAGGCAAATGACCTTGAAGTCTGATTGCCCTAGCTACTTCCAAAATGTGTTTGTGATTCCTCTCAACCAAACCATTCTGTTGAGGAGTGTAAACACATGAGCTTTGATGAATGATACCATAAGAGTTAAACAATGCATCACAATCAGAATTAAAAAATTCTGATTCATTGTCACTTCGAAACACTTTAACAGTTGCTCCAAACTGATGCTGAATTAGAGGAATAAATTGCTTCAAAACAACAATTACATCACTTTTGAGTTTCAACAAAAAAATCCATGTCATCCTAGTATAGTCATCGACAAGGGTAAGAAAGAACCTACTACCATCATGATTACAAACCCTATAAGGGCCCCAAACATCAACATGTATCATTTCTAAAGGAGAAGTAAATCTAGTAGTTTTAACAGGAAAAGGTAGTCTCCTCTGCCTGGCTAGTGGACATATGGTGCATTCTTTGATGTTGCTACTACTTGTGCTAAAATTCATATTTGGAATTTTCATCAGGACTTTGTCAGGAGCATGTCCTAATCTGTTGTGCCATGTTTTTAAGTCTGTATTTTCACCAATTGGTCTTGAGTCTACAGTTGCAGTTGCTGCCATTGCCTGCTAGTCTTTCACTTGCAATTGCATCTTGTATAAGCCATCACACATCTTACCAATCCCCTTTACTTTCCCACTGTGAAGGTCTTGCATAATGCATAGGTTAGGATAAAAAGTGACAAAACACTTCAGATCCTTTGTCAGTTTTGAAACTGATAGCAGGTTGTATTGGAAGTTTGGTATGCATAAGACATCAGTAAGTTCTGCTCCACCTCCCAAGGAACATGAACCAATACATGCAATTTCAAGGGCATTACCATCTGGCAAATAAACCTTACCTGAAGGTATGTTGTCTGCTATTGTAGTCTCATTAAGCATATGTTTATCATGTATCATGTGATTAGTGGCCCCTGAGTCAACTATCCATTTATCATAAGCAATTTCATGTGTTGCTAGAAATGAATAAAGTATACCTGCTACATGTTTCTCAGATGTGGGACAGTCTTTGTTGATCAGCTTCAGTAATTGATCATACTGATCTTGAGTGAACATGATACCATTGTTGCGACTTGCATCAGTGTCATTCAGCTGGTTGTTCGAGCAGGTGTGTTCCTTCTCACGAGCATAGAGAGCATGTTGTATTTGTGGATCCCCCTGTGCAACTATGTTAGCAGCTGGCCTGTACCTTGGGGGATGGTTTCCTCCTTCATTTGTTCCTGCTGGTCGGTTTCCTCCTCCATTTGTTCCTGCTGGTCTTCTCTTCCCTTGTGAATCAGGAGGATAACCATGTAGCTTCCAACATTTGTCTACTGAGTGCCCTATCATATGGCAGAATTCACAATACAAATCATTAGTCCTCCTTGGTTTGAAGTTGTTGTCTGCATCTCTAAAATTGTTTCCCGGATTTCGATGATTGCCAATCACTCGATTATTGAATAATGTTATCCCATCCATGGATTCCCCCACATGCACTGATTTGCCTAGAGATCTTCGACTCTCTTCAGAGATCACCATCGAGTATGCCTTGTTCAAGCTAGGAGTGGGAGTCATCATCATGATCTGATTTCGGCATTGGATGTAGGACTCATTCAACCTCATTAAGAACTGTAACAAACGCTGATACTCAAAATGTTCAACATATTTCTTTGATTCAGCACATTCACAACCAGGACATGGCATGAGGGCATCAAATTCTTCCCAAAGCTCCTTCATCTTCGAGAAGTAGCTCGATATAGAGGAAGTACCCTGAGTGAGATGATTAATTTCTGTGTGTAGATGTAGATGAAACACCCTAGATCCGTCAACCTTATCTAGTCGTTCCTTCAAATCAGTCCAAACTTTGTGTGCGCTAGAGGCATACATGATTCCACTCAATAATTCTTTGCTAACATCATTCATTATCTATGACAACACTATTGCATTACATTTTTCCCAAAGTTCATGAAATGATGTATCGAATTAATCCTTAGTGTGTCTTCCATCTACAAAACCTAATTTGCTCTTTCCTACCGGTCCAATTCTCATCGATCTACTCCAAATTGCATAATTTTCTGGACCTGTTAGGAGAAATGATATTAGATTGTTCCCTGGAGTATCACACACCTGCAGGTACATAGGATGGTGATGATCAATCACTGTAGGAGTTGTGGTGGCTTCATTATCAATCGCTATTGTTGTTCGCCGAGTGCTCTGAATCGTAGATCCACTTCTCAATTACAAAAAAAACGAGTGTGGTTTGTGACTTGAATTCAGAAGTCCAGAAACTCTCCTCAAAGCTCAGATACCATGTTAGAATTCAGAAACATTGTAGTGACTTCCATTAATGGAGGAAATCTGAAATTGCTATTAAGCTTGAATGAACAGAGATAGAATTTTGGGAGAATACAGAATTGGGAATTTTTCTCTGATTAAAACTGATACTGAAAATCTGATCATCTACACACTTATATACACGTTTTAACTTGTAACTAACTAAACTAGCTAATATCTTTCTAACAAACTATTAACTAACAGCCTTAACAATAATCAGTTAACTAATCACGTGATGGTGCCATGTCATATACATATTAACCTTTCTCATCCTCAATATATTTTGGGATCAGGGTAGATAGGAGACCATATCATACTACCCACTGATAGAGGTGGGACCTCTAATTCTTTATGAAGGTGTTAATATGGAATGTCAGGGGCATCAATAAATGGCATAAGCAGAAGGAATTGAAGAAGATATTATCATCACGCCATATTCAAATTGCAGGATTGGTAGAAACTAAGGTGAAAGAACATAATGTGGGCAAGGTCTTGAAACACTTGGCCCCTGGTTGGTTGAGCTTTCATAATTATGAATATGCAAATAATGGAAGGGTGTGGGTAATCTGGAATGATAGGGAGGTAAATATCCAATTTATTAGAGCAGGAGCTCAATTTATTCATTGCCAGGTCATAAGTAGAGTAGAAAGTATGGAATATGCTTTAACAGTGGTCTATGGATTTAATGGTATTGAGCAGAGAAGAATACTATGGTAGGAGATTAAAAGCATATCACAAGGTACAACTATGCCTTGGATAATTGGAGGGGACTTTAATGCAGTGCTTTCTCCTCAAGATAGATTATGTGGGAACCCTGTTACTAGTGCGGAAGTTCAAGATTTTTCAGAATGCATTGCCACAGCTGAGCTTACTGAGTTACAATGGAGAGGGCATTTTTACACTTGGACAAACAAACAAGATGGTGGGAGGAGAATCTATAGTCGAATAGATAGAATGTTCGGGAATGAAGCATGGATGTGGAATTGGGGACACATATCCACTGAATATGGCTTGCCTAATGTGTCTGATCACGCTCTCATGATGATACATATGTCACAAGGTCTAAACCTCCTAAATCACCCTTTAGATTTTTCAATGTCTGGAAGGATCATGCTGATTTCATTCCTATAGTGACCAGAAATTGGACCAGAAGAACAGCAGGAGGCAGCATGAAACATGTGTGGTATAATCTGAAACATGTGTGGTATAATCTGAAGAAACTTAAGGCCGACTTTAAGCAGTTGAATAATGATGAATTCAAGCATACTGGGCAGAAAGTTATAGCCTGTAGAAATGAACTGGAGATGATTCAGACTGAGATGAGATCAGATCACTCTAATTACCTAATAATGAAGGAGAAAGAAGTATTGCTTAATCTAGAAAAATGGTTTATGATAGAAGAGAGTGTGCTCAAACAAAAGGCTAGGGTGAATTGGATTTCGCTAGGTGATGCTAATACAAAGTACTTCTCTGCTGTAATGAAGGAGAAACAACAAAGAAAGCAGATACTAAATCTCACATCTCTTGATGGAACAAATTTGAAGGAGGTTGAGGATATCAAACTAGAGATTGTCAAATTTTATAAGGGATTGATGGGTACTGCTGCTCAGAGCCTACCTGCTGTAAATGCTATAATTATGCAACAAGGACCTGTTCTTTCACATGAGCAACAATATGAGCTGAATAAAGATATTACAGATGCTGAAATACTAGAAGGTCTTAATCAGATTGGATCTGATAAATCCCCCGGGGTTGATGGCTATAATGCAACTTTTTATAAGGCTGCACTACCAGTGATCAAGGCAGACATCATTGCAGCTGTCCAAGAATTTTTTCGCACTGGTAAAATGTTCAAACCTATTAACTTTACTCCCTAAGACTACCAATCCAATTACAATCAGGGATTTCAGGCCTATAGCATTTTGTACAGTGCTTTACAAAGTAATCTCTAAGGTTTTGGCCAGGAGGATGCAGAAGGTTATAGCCAGAATTATTTGTGAAGCACATGCTGGATTTATTCCTGGGAGAAAGATTGTTGATAATGTTATTCTAGCACATGAGCTGGTACAATCATATACTAGAAAACATATTTCTCCCAGATGTATGCTAAAAATTGATCTCCAAAAGGCCTATGATAGTGTTGAGTGGGTATATTTGAGGCAGATATTGGAATATATGAAATTCCCTACAAAAGTGATTGGCTGGATCATGGAATGTGTGCAAACGGTGAGCTATACTATTAGCATAAATGGGGAGTATACCTCTCCTTTTGCTGCAGCTAAGGGGTTGAGATTGCAATTGCAATGGAATATCTTAGTAGGGGGTTACATGAATTGCAGCATGATGAAGGTTATCGGTATCATCCTAAGTGTGCTAGGGTAAAGCTGACACATATTTGTTATGTAGATGACTTACTCCTGTTTTCAAAAAGAGATCTCCAATCAGTAAGTGCATTGCATAGAGTTTTTGAGCAGTTTTCTACAGCTTCTGGATTGAAAGCAAATTTAAACAAAAGCAGTGTATATTTTGGTGGTGTCTCACTATATGATAAAGATCTGATTTTACAACATCTTGGGTTTGTAGGTGGGAGTTGCCTTTCAAATACTTAGGAATTCCCTTATCTACCAAAAAACTCAAACTTATCCAATGGCAACCATTTATTGAAAAGATAGTCAGTCGAATCACTTCTTGGACAACAAAGAAACTTTCATATGCTGGTAGAGTCCAATTGGTGCAAACAGTGCTCTTTGGGATACAATCTTATTGGTCGCAGATGTTCCCCTTACCTAGTAAGGTAGTCCAAATAATTAAAGCTTATTGCAGAAGCTATGTATGGGCAGGGACTAACACCATCAAAAAGAAGGCTTTGATTGCTTGGGATACAGTTTGTTCACCTAAGTCTGTGGGTGGGTTTAATATCATCAATTTGCTTCTGTGGAACAAAGCAGCCATTACTAAACTTTATTGGGACCTTACACATAAACAAGATAGCATTTGGATACATGCTTACTATTTCAAGACTCAGAACCCTTCCACTATGGTGATACCACAACAAGCATGTTGGATGATAAAGAAGATTATGGAGGCTAGAAGGTTTTGGGCACTGGATAGCGGGTCTAATATATCTGGCAAGAGAATCCTAAGACAAAAATACTTAGAGCTGCTGGGAAACAGAGCTAGAGTACCTTGGAAGGTTACTATGTTTAGTAATGCTCCAAGACCCAAAGTTGTGTTTATAATGTGGGTTCAACTACATGCTAAGATGCTAACCAAAGATAGGCTCCGAAAATGGGGTCTGGAGATCAATCCCACATGTGTGTTATGCAATCAGGAAGATGAGACGCGGGATCATTTGTTTGCGTAGTGTGAATTTACTATGCATGTTTGGGCAAAGATGTTACTTGGGATGCAGAGACAGAACCCTCAGACTACCAATTGGAACGAGCATCTTCAGTGGGTGATCAAGAATTCAAAAGGGAAAACTACGCAGGCATAAGTATTTAAAATGGTGTATGCTGAGACAGTCTATGCACTGTGGAGTGAAAGAAATCAAAGGGTGTTTGAACGGAAAACTATGGAACCTGATCAGATTGTAAGAAGAGTAGCTTATATTTGCAATGTTAGATGCTACTACAACAGTTACGCCCCTTATACAAACGTGGTTATTGTAAATAGGAAATGTTGTTAGACTTTGAGTTAGAAATGTAATGGGGTTGCTGGATAGACTAAGCTGACTGAGTTGGACAACTATTTTGTAATGCTTTCACAGGTGATTAATAAAAACGTTAATTACCTAAAAAAACTAGTAGTTCGAGACTAAACTGGATTAGTTTAGTAACTTGAACTTTCATACAATTTATACATGATTGCATTATAAGAAAAGTTTTAAGTAAATGTAACACACATCTTTTTAACAGTCTACACCAGGTGGTATTTGAAATTTAGCTATGATTTCAATCTATAGATATATCAAACAAAAGTAGTACAGTGAGAAGGATATAAACCACAGCGTTACTAAAAAAGGAAGAGTGTATCTAATTACTTTTAGGTATATATATAGAAGATAAATGAGAGTTGTAAAAATGAATATAAATAGCATTCATCTATACAAAATAAGGCCAAATAAGTAGTTAAGACTACTAAAAGTACATTAAAATTGATTCCTTCTAGGTTTGACTTTGAAGTTTGGTGTACCTTATCTATTCATTGTGATAAGAGTCATTAGTTATACTAGACAGAGAATCGATATTATTGAACTTCATGAACATTTTGCTTCTTTTTCTAATGTTGGCAAGATAATTTGTAACCATTTTACCTTCGCTATAAATGTGGAAAAAAGAGCAATTGAAATTCTTAAAGAAGTTTTCGATATTAATAATAATTTGTTGCATCCGCCAAGAAATCATCATTTTATACTCAACAACCACAGAATTATAACCTTCATCAACACATATTTTCAGTCATTGGTCTAAGGCCTTAGCTTCAGCCATATTATTACTGTAATAGTCATAGAAATCAACATATGTAATGAGAAAATATTCATTGTGGTTTCTGATAATACCACCACCATCAAAACTTTCCGAATTTCCATTGCAACAGCCATCAAAGTTAAGCTTAACCCAATCGGAATCAAGCTTCATCCATATAATCATGCTACAAGAAAATGATTGTTTAGTACTTTCAATGGTTCCCCACATGTATTTATATCCCATCGGTAACTGAACATCATAGAATTGGGAACTGATACAGTTCCCACTTGTTGGATAATTTTTCATGGTTCCCAACACGTGAGAATAGAAACAACTCGATAGAGAGTAGCAAGAATCAGATTTTTAGTCTTGATTAACCACCAAGAAATCATTTTTTGTCTAGAATCACCTTATAACTCTTATATGAATACCACGTGATTGTCCAAAAAAAGGCCAAACTCTTCTTGCAATATATATCATTGTCACAAAATAAATGTTTCCTTATATGTCGTGCAGCAACAACATCCAAAAGGAATGACAATTCAAATCTCTTAAGTTCATCATCAATAGAAATGCTTTTGTGAAGCATTATGTAAAAAAAAATGGATATCTTATAAGGAAGCTTATTGTGCCAAATCATGTTAGAAGTGAGGGTACTAGGCCTTCGCTTCCTGAATCTATGTCAAACAATTTTTAAGAAAAAATTTCAGTGTTATTATTGGACCAAATAGAAGTATCAATCTTGTTATTGAAGATCTCAATATTCCTAATATCAACAACCAATTGATTAGGAATACGATTCCTCAAGTTAGCAACATTCCAATTTTCATTTTCTATAAAATTATTAAGGAGCATCGTAATTTTAGCAAGTGCACCTTTTCCTAACTAATTATCCCACCAGAAGGAAATTTTTTCAAGATCAATTTTTCATATCACATACTTTTCAACATCTTCTTTAATATCCATCAATTTCTCCAATTATGAGATTGTCCAGAATACAATTTTCTTTGGACAAAATGTTTCTGTTACAATAGATTGTCTAGAATACCATCCTATTGAAAATCTTGGCCATTATAGTGTTGAAATAGATATTTTTTCTTTTTTCCCTTTATATAGAGGACAACCTAGATATTGCATTGAAAACTGGAGGTCGCTAAATTTTGTAATGGAAGCAGTCTCCCTAATTTGATCATCAATCAAATTCAAAGAGACACAAAAACCACATTTATTCTTGTTCACCATCTATCCAGAAATATGCTCATAGATTTCTAATTTATGCATCATTTTCTTAATGGAAAATGGATCCCTAGAAGAAAATAGAATTGTGTCATCAGCATAACAAAGATGATTTATAAAGGGACCTCTTTCTCAATAAAATAAGGAATAAACTCATTTTCTTGGAGATTGTTCATCAGTGTGGACATCATTTCAGCACCAATAACAAAAAGAGAAGGTGACAAAAGGTCACACTGTTTAATGCCTCTGGTAGATTTTAAAAATTCATGCCTTGAGCCATTTAAATTCACAGAATACCACATATTAGAAATCAACCTCCATATTGTGTTAATCCACAGTTACGCAAAGTTCATTCTTCTCAGCACCATGCATAGATATTCCCAATCAACTCGATCATATAGTTTAGCCATGTCAAGTTTCATGACAACATTTTCAGTCTATGGGGTTGATTTATGTTATGGACCATTTTCTGTGTTAAAATAATATTATCAGAGACCTTCCATTGATAAAAACCAGTTTGACAAGAGAAGATCAGTTTGTACATGCTTTAGCCATATAACGCACAACTCAGAATTCTCCATCTAACCAAATGATTTTTGCTAACACAAGATAAAGAAATCTAATCCAATTGTCACTGAAAATTTGGAATATTCTTAAACCGGCAAAATAAGTGTTGTTTAAGAATTGCAGAAGAAAGAAGAAATAAAATTGATTAGGAAAGACTAATTTTATTGAACTTTAACTTTAGATTTAATTACATGAAGAGCAAACTAAATGACATAATAAAGTGACTAAGAATACTGAACGTAACATTCAGGTGTTTATGGTCAGTGTTTTATTACAATACAGTTTGTGTTGGAGAACACTGATTTGAGTACAACAAACTTTAGAAAAAATAATGTGGTAAAATAATTGTATCGCCCCTCATTATTTTTTTAATAAACGTGCTAAGTCCAAATATACTACATAAGTAAAAGTGAACTAAGAAATTATAAATTAAGACGAATTGAGTACGACTTTAAAAAGATATAGAACTAAATTGTTCCTACAGTATCTCGACTTACACCTTTTATTAACTTAGATACTTCTATTGCTAAAAACTAGTATAACTAATCAACATATACTTTAACCTTAATTTTTAATTTAACCATGATAAAAATTAGCAAAATATAAATACTATGATAGAGATCTCCCAAAATTAGTGCATGTTAAGTTACTTTTTTCTTTCATCTCAGACAAGAATTGAAATTGATAAGAGCTTATGCACATTGGTGTTTTGATGATCTCCTCACAAGTGCAGGGACCTGGTCCTTTACAGAGTATGAATCTCGTCCAGTTGTCAAAAGTGCCAGCCAGCTGTTACAGTTGTCTGCGTCAGAGGGTTGGTGAAGTAGCAGTGTACTCCACCAATCACAGAGGACAATGTTGTTTGTTTGATGGGTAATAACTTTTCATGGTATAAATCAAACAAACAACAACTCATTTACTCATTCATTCAAAGAGAGAAACTTTCAAGCTTCAAAGCAGTAAGGGACCTGGTAGAAGTGCTTCTATTGCTTTCTGTACCAGCTGTATTTTGTTTGCTTGTAATAGTGCTTACATTGTAGGATTCATTTCGTTGTGATAAGAAACATTTCAACTTGTGTGAATCATTGTGAGTTCTGAGTTAGAGTTAACTTGGCTCTCACTCTAAATCTATATTAATCGGGATAGGATTAGTATAGTGGGTAGTGTGGTATCTACTCTAGCTCATCTAAGTAATAGGAGGTGTTACTTAGAGTTGGGATTAGCAGGCTAATCTCGGTTAGTAACTGACTTTTACTTTTGCTTGAGAAGATTAGTGAAAAGCAGTTCTAAAAGTCCTGGCAGGCCAGGTCGTGGTTTTACTCCCTTGAGCAAGGAGGTTTCCACGTAAACTCTCTTGTCAATCTTTACTTTTCAGCACTTGTTCTTTACTATTTTAGTTTCAACTGTGCTAAGGACCTGGTCCCATTGATACCGGTGGAAACATACATTCCAACAAGTGGTATCAGAGAAAGTCTTTTCTCTCTGGTTAACACCAAGAAGAGGAAAGATCCTAACGGAATGGCCGCTCCACCTAACATGGAGGAAGGACAGTCTTTGACCAGACCACCTCGATTCAATGGTCAGTATTATGGATGGTGGAAAAATCGTATGCATAATTATATCAATGCAGAGGACACTGAGTTGTGGGACATCATTCTTGATGGTCCTTACATTCCAGTCAAGGAAGTGAAAGATGGAGAGACCACCACTGCTATGGTAAAGACAAGAAAAGAATACAATGAAGCTAATAGGAAGAAGATTGAAAAGAATTACAAAGCCAAGAAAAGAATACAATGAAGCTGATAGGAAGAAGATTGAAAAGAATTAGAAAGCCAAGAAGATCCTAGTGTGTGGGATTGGAGCGGATGGGTATAACAGAATCTCTGCTTGTGAGACAGCCAAAGAAATTTGGGATTGTCCTGAAACAGCTCATGAAGGGACCAAACGAGTTAAGGAGTCGAAGGTTAACATGCTTACCACCCAATATGAGAATTTTGGTATGAAGGAAGGTGAAACCATCTTTGAAATGAACTCATATTTCACCTCCATCACCAACGAGCTCAGGTGTTTGGGTGAGCCTATTTCCACTTACAAACAGGTCCGTAAAATTCTTAAGGTGCTTCCCAACTCTTGGGAAAGCAAGGTGAATGCTATAATAGAGGCGAAGGACCTGATGACTCTTCCCATGGATGAGCTGATTGGGAATCTTCAGACGTACGAGCTAAACAAGAAGCAGGGAACTAACATGAAGGAAGGAAGGAAAAATCTATTGCTCTAAAAACTTCTAAGAATGAAGTAGGCGATGAGGAAGACGAAATGGCCTATATTACCAGGCGATTTCAGAAGATCATTAAAAGGCAGGGAGTTTTCCAAAAGAAGGCTTCCAGCAACAGGACCGTCATGGCAAGTGATATGTGTCACAAGTGCAGCAAACCTGGTCATTTCATGAGAGACTGCCCCAGTCAGAAGCAGGAAACTCATGACACCAGACCTCGTAAGAGGGACTTGGTCCCAGACCATGCTCGAAGAAAGGCTCATGCTGATCAGGTGGTCAGGAAGGCACTTGTTGTTTGGGGAAATGACACTAGTGAGTCAGAAGAAGATGATGAGAATCATGAAGATGTCTCTATGATGGCGATTAAAGATGATGAAAGTATCTTCAACTCAATTTTCTCCTTGATGGCGAACTCCGATGATGAAGAAGACTCAAATGAGGTAACTCTTCTTGACTTAAAAAATGATCTAGATACTCTTCATGTCAACAAATTGAGGAAACTTGCTGCTCTTCTCATTGACTCCGTTGTTGAGCGAACTACTGAAAATTGTTGCTGAATGAGAAAATAAGTATGCATGAAAATGAGAACTCCACTCTTATAGCTCAAGTGTCTGAAATGAGCATAAGAATAGGGATCTTAGAAAC
>JAJOOD010003417.1:0-22372 GCA_029582525.1 Solanum tacnaense
TTTGAAAAGTGTGAGGCTTATAGTAAAGCCAAAATCACTAAAAGGCCTCATTTTCAAGTTGAAAGAAAAATTGATTTGTTAGAATTAGTTCATACTGATATTTGTGAACTTGGTGGAATTTTAACTCGTGGAGGTAATAGATATTTTATCATTTTCATTGATGATTTTTCTAAGTTTACATATGTTTACTTGATGAAAAATAAAAGTGATGCTTTTGAAAATTTCAAAACTTATCTCCATGAAGTTGAAAATCAGTTTGGAAGAAAAATAAAAAGAATTAGAAGTGATAGAGATCGTAAATATGAGTCAAATGAGTTTAATTCTTTTGTTAGATCATTGGAAATAATTCATGAAACTACTCCTCCTTACTCTCCTTCATCTAAAGGACTAGCGGAAAGGAAAAATAGAACTTTGGTTGAATTGACTAATGTCATGCTTATTGAGTCACGTGCACCTTTAAATTTTTGGGGTGAAGCTATTTTAACTGCTTGTTATGTGTTGAATCGTGTGCCTCATAAAAAATCTAAATTGACACCTTTTGAATTGTGGAAAGGTTACAAGCCAAGTTTGGGATATCTAAGAGTTTGGGGTTGTCTAGCCTTTGTGAGGCTAATGGATCCCAAGATTACAAAATTGGGTAAGAAAGTTACTACTTGTGCTTTTCTTGGTTATGCTTCAAATAGTACAGCCTATAGATTTTTTAATCTTGAAGATAATATTGTGATAGAATCGGGTGATGCTATTTTCCATGAAAATAAGTTTCCTTTTCATTCTAAAAATAGTGGGGGTCAAAGGATTAAACAAAATATTTTGTCACTACCTAGTTCTTCTACTTCTACTTTAAAAAATGAAGAAATTGATGGTTTTGAGTTAAGAAGAAGTAGAAGAACTAGAGTAGAAAAAGATTTTAGCCCTGACTTTTATGTGTTTAATGTTGGAGATGACCCTCTCACTTTGAAAGAAGCATTATCTTCACATGATTCTATATTTTGGAAAGAGGCTATAAATGATGAAATGGAATCACTGATTTCTAATAAAACTTGGAAGTTAGTTGATTTACCACCGGGTTGTAAAACTATTGGTTGCAAATGGGTCTTAAGGAAAAAGTTGAAACCGGATGGATCTATTGATAAATACAAGGCTAGGCTAGTTGCAAAAGGTTTTAAACAACTAGAAGGCCTAGAATTTTTTGATACTTTTTCACCGGTAACAAGAATTACATCCATAAGACTTTTAATTGCTATGGCTGCAATTTTTTATTTGCAAATTCATCAAATGGATGTAAACACTGCTTTTTTAAATGGAGACCTAAATGAGGAAATTTATATGGATCAACCCGAGTCTTTTGTTGAAGCTGGCCAAGAAAGTAAAATATGTAAACTTACTAAATCCCTATATGGCTTGAAACAGGCCCCAAAACAATTGCATGAAAAGTTTGATTCCAGCATGATTGAAAATGGTTTTAAAACAAATGAGTGTGATAAGTGCATATATCGTAAGTCTTGGAATAATTCACATGTGATTATTTGCTTATATGTTGATGATTTGTTGATCTTTGGCTCTAACATGAATGTTATTGATGAAGCAAAATATATTCTTAGAAGCCATTTTGATATGAAATCTTGGTGAGGCAAATTTTATTCTTGGAATAAAAATAACAAGAACATGTGATGGAATTTTCCTTGACCAGTCACATTATGTTAAGATAATTTTGAAAAAATATATCTTTCTTGATTGCAAGCATGTTGCTACTCCTTTGATTCATGTGTTCACTTATTTCCTGTTGAAAGTGAAAATGATGTAATAAATCAAAAGGAATATGCTAGCATATTCGGAAGTTTGAGATATGTGACTGATTGTACTAAGCCTGATATTGCATATGCAAAAGGAGTACTTGGCAGGTTTACAAGCAAGGCAGGTAATGAACATTGGCATGATGTAACAAGAGTTATGAGATATTAAATTGGAACGAAAAATTGTGGTTTGTTCTCTAAAAAATATCTTGTTGTACTTGAAGGCTTTTGTGATGTAGATTGGAACACTTTATCAGGTGATTCATGTTCTACCACTGGTCATGTCTTTACTTTAGGTGGTGGTGTTGTTTGTTGGAGATCAAAAAAGCAAACTATAATTGCTATCTCTATCGTGGAGGCTGAACTAATTGCTTTAGCTTCAGGTAGTGAGGAAGCGAATTGGTTAAGAGATTTATTATTTTAAATACCTTATTTTGAAAAACCAATTCCTCATATTTTAATTCATTGTGATAGCACCGCTGCGATTGGTAAAGTTCAAAACCGTTATTACAACGGTAAATCCATACCTTTAAGGAGGAAACACAGGAATGTAAGATCATATTTGACAAATGGTACCATTAATGTTGATTATGTCAAATCTTGTGATAATCTTGCAGATCCTCTTACTAAGGCCTTAACAAGAGAAAAGGTCTGGAGCACATCGAAGGGGATGGGATTGAAGCCTACAAATCCTTGAGTCATATATGAGAAAACCCAACCTGGGACTAGAGATCCTATAACCAGGTTCAAAGGGAAAAACTAATCATATGATGACTTGTTGTGAAAAATGCACTATCTTTTTATTTCCCTTCCTATGATGTGAGTGCATTGTTTCCTGTAGTTTGTGAAGGCTGAGTTGATAAAACTCTTAATGAATATATGTTGCCCGTATGGGTGGAGTGTTAAGCTTACAGGAGCACTTTCGACAGATTTCACCTATGTGATATGTGGAAGTAGGTCGCTTCCTATGAGAATTGGGCTTATTCTCAAAAGCACTCATGAAACCGGGATAGCACATGGCCATAACGTGCTGGCTTTAAAGCTCATGTCAACACCTTGATTATTATGTGTGAGCAGTGATATTTTATTTCCCTTAAGCAGACATAGTTCAAGTCTGAGACCACTACGACTTTGGAGTAAAAGTTACTGTTTCACTAAGTGGAGGTTCAATGCAGAGCACACCTTCATTATGCATAGTACTCTTCCTTCAGCTAATGGACTCTCTTATCTAATATTAAAATGAGTGGGGAATTGTTGGTTTATTAGCATTTTAATATTAATATTTTAATATATTAATTTGCATTATTTTGGAGTTAGAAAGAATGATAAATGTTTCAGCAATTAGTGGACAATTATCATTGCTGGAACGTTAGGCATTAGTGCCTAATTACTCATTTCTGTTAATCAATTTGCATAGGCATTATTGGCCATTATGTGATGGTTACAATATTGTTATTGTCGTTGTATTATTCTGGCAGAACTAGTAGTGGTCAACTATGACCATTACTCCTCCATATTGAAATCCCATTCTTTATTCCTCCATTATACCTTGTAACCTATGTAACTCCTAGGCCATTTATCTTCACTATTTACTACCCCATTATCTTCGTATTCATTACTAGGAAGACTTCTTCTAGTATAAATAGTGGTGATCTTCATTTGGTTTACAATACACAACACACAAGAAAATATAGAGTACATAAGGTTTGTCAAAAAGAGAGTTCTTATTAGTTGAAGGGAGGTGTTTCTTTTGTGGAGCTGTGGACTCAACTCTTGTCCAGAGTTGTTGAGTTATATTTTGTGATTAGGCTGTTGTATCGGGGACAAGTCAAGAAGGACTACTGCTGGACCGGTGAAAACATTTGTTGCAGTGGGCTTGAATCTCCTTAAAGAGAGCGAGATATCCGCCCCTCAGCCTAAAGAGATTTATTTTCTTCATATTTATTTTCAATTGTAATCTTGTATTTTTGTAATCTTGTATTTTTGTTATCTTGTAAGTTTTTTTGTTTATATATATATATATATATATATATAGACTAATACGTATAACTAAATTAATAAAAAGGTGATTGAAATTTATCAAAATTTAAAAAGTGTTTTAATTTTAACGAATGAAAGAAATATGTGAGAAGGAAGAGGAAAGGATTTAGGAAAATTAATTA
Source organism: Solanum tacnaense (assembly GCA_029582525.1). NCBI lineage: Eukaryota > Viridiplantae > Streptophyta > Magnoliopsida > Solanales > Solanaceae > Solanum > Solanum tacnaense. Next base: position 3,956 of record JAJOOD010003417.1, read on the forward strand.
ATAGTATTAGTAATGAAATTATAAAAAGATAAAAAAGAAGATTAATTTTCTGATTTTTTTATGACAATACATTAAATGACACTGATTGAGATAAAAGTTTATGAAAAAAAACGTATATGGTAGTAGGAAAAATGTTTTTTTTTTATAGAAAATTATTATAGACATAAAAGGTAAAATGAAGAATTTAAGGAAAAACAATAAATTTTAATAATAGTGATGAGAGATGAAAATAATAAATTGTAGTGAATAATGATGAGGAGAGATAAATAAGTTATTTTAAATATTTTTTTTCCTTCTTTTAGCAGATTTTTGAGATTTAAAAATTGACAAAGAAAAAACAAATGACAATCCTGGCTGAAGAGAGGTGCCATATCACACTTTTATTATCCAACTTTATATAGATTTATAGATTTTTTTATATATTTTTTAAGAGAAAAATCAATTCGAAGAACATATTTATGGTAATAAAAAGAAGGAGATATAATAGATATAATAATAATAATAATAATATATATATATATAATAGAAGTAGAAGGTATAATATTAAATTATGTTAATAAGGAGCAAAGTTGATTTTTCTTTTTAGAAAATTATAAAAATAGAAGGTGGGAAAAAGAATTTAATAAAAAGTAATAAATTGTAATAATGATGAAGACAAATAAATAAAATATTTTAATTTTTTTTCCAGATTTCATAGATAAGATAAAATTAAAAAAATTGACCCAAAAAAAAGGGTAAGACGACGGAAGAAGAAATCAGCGACAATGATTCTTGAATATATATGGAACAAACTAAATGCATTATTAATTAGAAATTAAATTAAATTTTAATTATATTACATGAAATCTTTTCTTTCCTTTTTCTTTTTCTTATTCCTCTTTATTATTTTTTCATTTTCCATTTTCTACCATCACTATAGTATTTATATATTCATTACTTCTAACTATCATTTATTTTTATTTATCTCCTTCTAATTTGATGGGAAATCTTCCATAATCAATTTTCTCTCTAAAATACCTCATCATTTTATGTTACAATGAAAAAATGTTGAAGAAGATTGAAAAAAGTTACAAAATATATCAAATTATTTGTGACTTTAGAATATAATATTTGCAAGTGTTTTGATTCTCGTGAGACTCTATTGATCACTTAGTCACGCTCTACTGCAATTCACTATTTCTATTGTCATCACAATAGAAAAAAAATTCCGATCAACATTCTTACCTATGCTATAAGTGTAACATTCAACAAATGTCTAGTAATTTCATGCCCATATTATTGGTGTTTTTACGTTTTGAAATGGTAAGTGAGTGTGTTGATGACTTAATAGGATTAGAAGAGTATCAAATAGTATCAATATTGATACTTGAATTACGAAATTATATTTGATTCATATTAAGGGGATTATATATCTTATTTCATGCCCATATTATTGGTGTTTTTAGTTTTGAAATGGTAAGTGGGTGTGCTGATGATTTAATAGGATTAGAAGAGTATCAATATTGATACTTGAATTATGAAATTATATTTGATTCATATTTAGGGGATTATATATCTTATTATAGTTGAGAGCATTAACTAACTAAAAATGTAGGAAAATAAAGGACTAAAGGAATTAGTAAAACAAAAAAGTGGAAAAAAGTTAATAACGTCACCACTGATTTTGGTTCCTTCAACATCGGATTTGCTATTCTGTCAACTTTGATTTTTCCTTTTTCGTTTCTATTCTGCCTCATCTCTTCCTTTTCCCCTTAAATTCTTCCTTCCAATATGAAATAAAAATGGATGATTATGAAAAATGTATATCTAAAATTTCATATAAACTTTAAATCAGAAAAACATAAAATATATATATTTGCTTACCATGAGAATTATTTGTGAGAGTGACAAAAGTATTGAAGAATAAATTTGTAACAAAAAAAATAATATTAGAAGAAATTATAGCATTAATATTCACTCTAAGTCTTTTTGAAAAATGTAATGAAAAATGGATGATTATGAAAAATGTATATCCAATTGTGCTCAAATTTATATGGATACTCTTCCGTACTTGGAATATCAAAAGACATGAGAAGAGAAAGTAACATTAAGGTTAGGAATAGAAATGAGCAAAGCCAATAATAATTAATCATAATTGTCCGTTTTATCATTTTAAATGGCAATTTCATCTATTATTCAATACTCATTTATGTACTAATTTTTTAAGGAAAAAATCAGAAATAATTCAAAAAAAAAAGAAGGAAAAAATAGACAATTACAAATGCTGGTCATTGGAGGGTGCCACATCAGCGATTCTAGATTCAGATTTATAAATATATATATATATATATATTTATAGATTTTTTAGTTACACCAATTTCACCCCTTTATTTCCTTAGAGAAATCTACCCTTTATTCGGTTTGATAATAAAACGTATTTTATCAACTAAATATTACTCCTCTTGAGTAATTTTACAAGGTAAATAGGAGAATAGTTTACCTATAAAAAAAAAATATTTTTGGTTAAAGAAAATATTTGTCCAATAAATAATATTGACTTGACACGGAGGTTATTAAGAAATAAATGAATACTTTGAAAACAAATAATTATGAGTTGGATGATCATTTGAGAAATTCAAAAGTTTAATTAGTAGGTGATATGACATACCACATTATCATCCAGGCACACCGTAAAATTGAATTTTTAATAAGTGATATGACATGTTATATTATCATTCGAAGATTTATGTTGACGAACTTATCCTATTGTGAGTATTCCTAATCTTGCATAAGTGAATCGTGTTAAATAGGCTCAAATAATAATACACATTCGCCAAGGCATTTGTGGCATGAACTTATGGTATGGTATTTAGCTCCATTATCTTACTATAACATGTAAATAAAAATAAAACCAAAAATTAAGAAAGCTAATAATTGTTGCCAACACTTTAAAACAGAAATGAGAAAATTGAGATAGAGATTAGAGAGTTGTTGCAAAACTCAAGAACAAAAGAACAATACAAAGATGAAGACAAAAAGAATATAAGACAAGAGGAACACTATAAGATAACTTTCTTTCTTTCAAGTATTCACCAAATCTTCAAGTCACTACGATATAAACTCTTATGCCTCTATTTATAGTGTAACATGGAGGCATACAAAAGGTTAGTCATAAACATAACATGAATATAACGAAGGAGGTTATGAAGGTGAAATGTTACAAGAATAATGGTCATAAAGGTAGAGGTTATCTTCATAATGGAGGGAAGTAATGGAGATAATTAGTCATAGTAACTTCTTGGTGTAGTGGACATCCATACCATAATATTTTATAACAGTTGTAAGATTATCGATTTTACTAGTTCTGAATCAATCCGAGCAGAAATCAGATCGGTCTAATACAATTTTGAGTCCACTGACCTGAGAAGAAATGAAGAAGGGATTCATTTTAGTGATTGTTATAACAGTTGCAAAGGCAAGAAGAGCACTGAACAAATTTTGAAATTTGTAGTCTCCAATCAACACAACAATTGATCATATGAATCATGTTAAGACCTCATCTCCACTATTTTATCACAGCTACCTTCCATCAACACAAATACATATCGAGTAACTCTAAATGTAACAGAACGCTTGCTTGTTAAACCACACGGATATAGTGCTCACGTTCTGAATGTGAAACTTTGCATTTGTTGCTAAATGTTAGATGAATTAGGTGGTGTACTCCAAATTCTTCTCTGCTCATTGAAGCTTCCAATTACAGCTGCCTGCGTTTTATCCCCAAGTCGTTTTGCAAAAACATTGTAATAAGCTGATGGATCCACACTCTCCAATACTTTTACTGTTTTTCCGTGCTCTTTATCAATACTGATTTCGCCATCTTCAGATTCAACTCCAGTAGCACTCACTTTTAACTTCTTCAATTCAAAGGTAGATTTTAGTGCTGACAGATCTCCAGCTACTACTGCACCAAGGATCTCACCAATAAACATATCCTGAAATATTAGGAAGCGGAGTTTGTAAGCTACATTGTGCAGACAAATATTGCGACGATATATCTGTTATGAATATCACCAAACAAATTGCTGGAATATATAGCAAAAAGACCAGGTGACAAGGAAACATAATGAAAAATTGAGATGAGAATTATATACCACATGTTGGTATGCAGGATGGAGCTTTTGCAGGCGATACAACCTTGACATCAAGCGCCTGGCAAAGACTGCTTCTGGTGTCCTTTTCAAGTAGAGTTTTTCAAGAATTTGAGGGAATGCACTGACTTTCCGCTGCATTCCAAGTGGAATGAGAGTGATATTATGTTCAGAACTCAGAACTGTTTTTGCAGCAAAAGGGTCAAGAAACATATTCAGTTCCGCAAATTTGTTACAAGGAACATTGATGACATTTCCCTTCTCGGTGTTATTATAATTGATGTGTCCCCCAACAATTAATATATCCTGCATCAAAATTCAGAAGATAAACATTAATGGAAATATCTATGATGGCTATCTCAAATTCCCAACCCATGAAGCAAAACAGACATTGATATGGCAAGGATTTACATAGAGATGAATCACAATGGGATAAAACAGCAATCTAAGCTAAAGGGTGACTTAATATGTTTATAATATGAAATTTGATGGAGTTGACTGACTAAGGAAGTTTGCTTATGAGAGGAAAATCTACCTGAGGTCTTAGAGAAGGATCTGCAACTAAATTCTCACAGTCGAGTCACGATGTATATATTAACATCTGGTTCCTAACTGAAGTAAATTGTCTTTATTCTCTCCTCAAAGACCACAAGAATGGAAGAACACTTGCCTGTATAACATTGCTTGTATTCTTTCCTTCCAGAATAAGCTTTGCTATATTAGTCAATGGGCCATTCGCCAAAATAGTAATTTTCGATCCAGGATCGAGTGATTTCACCACTGATTCCAATACTTCCAATGCTAGAGGTTGTCTGAGTTTAGGATGATCAGTATTTCGAGGAGCTCCAAATTTTACAGAATTTTCTGCTGTGTATCTGGTATTATTATATGGCTGTTATATCAGGAATATTTTAATTGTATAATGCTATATCAGATGATAAACATGTGAAAGTTTATATAACCAAAATGAGAAAAGTAATATGTCAATGTTTGTCAAATTTCATGAATGCACAAGGGAATATATTCTTTACGCTATCAGAGTAGAGAATATACCTCCTAGGACTTCGAGGTAAAGAACGAGCTAAACCATACAAAGTGTCCGAGTCTAGATATCCACCGCTACCTTGTGGGATGACCTTGCTGTATCTGCAGTCTCCAACGGCAGAGAAAACAGTATCAGACTGGTTCATTGCAAATCCATCTCCAAGGCCCACAGGAATGTCGTCACGACCCATCATGTGAAGCAAATCATATACACAATCAATTGTTGCAGCATTTGCCCAGCCAGTCGGACTCACTATTATAGCCTGAATTATTGAAAAGAAGCTGTTTCACATTGAAAGGCATCAATTAATTATGACAAAAAATAAATTATCCCTGTGGAATCAACTATGTTTCCCCAATAGGTTTCTCACAAAAGTGACGCAAAACAATTCTCATGACGGCTAACAACAGTTTTATCCCAAAATTGAACAGAATAGAATTTAGTTAAACATAAAGTGACATTCTGATTGAGGAAACTTACTGCAACTACAACCAATGTCTGATCAAAAACTAAATTCTTAATATTTTCAGTCGAGGATCTCATTGACAATAAGGACTATGCATATACAGATGGAACACAACTTATGGAAGGCCAATTTACCTTGAGATTGATATCTTCTACAGGTAATTTGAGGAGATAGAAGAGAGATAGAAAGTCTCCAGCACTCATATCCATATCCAAAACAAGATTCTTCCCCAAATCTTTTCCCCTCAGATCCGGTTTGTAAAATGCTTCTCTGTAATAAGGAAATTGTGTTGTGAAATTGAATCTTCCAGTGCGTTCTGCTTGGTTTAAGACCTGCAACCACGAGCAATATAGCATCGGTTTCTGCTGACTATGTTAAAACTGTAATGCAAAATGCCACAAGCAAACTTCAGCTCGGTCTGATTCAGAAAGAGACATGTACAAGTTCCAACCAATTCAGACTGAGAAATTAGTTTTAAACTTACATCCAGAAAGCTAACAGAGAACTCTCTGTCTAATATGCTGCTAGCATTTCGATTAGGTTTTGCTCTAACAGCAACAAGAAGAGGCACTCCTCCTGGTTTGTTAACTTCTTTTGTATAACCATCCTGATAATTGTCATCGATTTAGAGCAAGTATGAAATACAGAAAGGTATAAGAAATGAATAGTAATGCAAGAACATAGAGAAGAACAACAACACTACTATTTCATTTTTCATACTAGTTGATAGAAAACATAAATACCATACTTTGGTAAACAGGAAGGACCAACCTTTTCCACAGATGCACCATATCATCTGTTATTAAGATGAAAGAGGAAATCATATTTCAGATAGAAAAAATCAATCACCTGGCATCTGCCCCTTCCGTTCTTGACTATGCAAAAAGGATCACGAAGTCTCGTCTGAACATGGCCGCTGTGAACTCCATTTCTTTCTAAGTTGAACCTTGGAGTTTTACTACCATCAAAGAATGGATTTGATCCATCAGATACACCATATGGCTTATTTGAAGTAACTACAGTAACATTGATATACTCCATTTCAGCAAATTCATTTTCTCCTTGGTGGTTATGTTGTTTACGCATGATTGAAGAAGATATACCCGACATAAATGAGTCCCACATAAAATAACTCTGCATATATCACATTCTCCTCAGTAATCAAACAAATGTCTTTAGTACCACAGAATTTTAAGTTCTATATTCCTGGATTGTTACCCTATAGAATTGGTCATCGAACCATGTATCGCGAATGATTTTCAGAGACTTGAAACAGTATTGTGCTTCATAGGTGTGTTGATTCTTCTCAAAGGTCTCCAAAAAGTTTTTATTCACAAGAATGGTGTTAGTGGCATCCAATGGGACAATAGTAATTGGAATGTCCGAATGAATAACCTGCAAGATAATATAATGATAACAGCTCCTGTTCATTTAAGATTAGCAAGACATATGGCTACAAATATCAAAACAAAGGAGTTCACAACTTAACGCATATGGATACATGTAATACCTGATATGCAGCAAAAGGATCCATAAATATGTTGAACTCTGCATATGGATTGCTTGTGAAATCTGTAAATAAATTGCCACGGTCACCACATTGTTGAGGTTGGCAAGAGGGACTGACATTGTCTGGACAGCAACCTTTAGGGTTCTTTGACCTTATGCCACCCCCCATGATGTAAATGTGCTCAACATTTTTCTTTAAATGTGGATTACTTAGAAGAAACAAAGCAAAATTAGTAAGTGATCCAATAAGAAAAACTACTGTGGGGCCAGCTGAAATCGTTTCAATCATTACTTTCTGAGATGTTGGCTGTCGAAGAGGTGAATATGTTCTCGTTCCCTGTTTACAAGTTCCATAAGAAATAAAGTTTTTATCCAGAAAGAAAATTATTAAAAGGTGCAGAAGGAAAATAAGAAATGATGAGATTATGCTTCATCAAGTCATGTTATTTGTGAGGGACAAAACTAATCTTGTGCTCAGCCATTATCAACATAAAAGCAAGACTATGAATCACGTTCTTTTTTTTTTCTTTTCCATCAATTAAATCCCATTTCTTTACCAACAGACTCCAAGCTAGCCTAGTTACCTATATGAATCCTCTATATCCATTTCACCTCCATGTAGACCCATCGCATCCCGATTCTCAATCAGATCCCATTTCTTTACTCATGAAAAAAAGTAGTACACTAGTTACCTTATCCCAAACTATCATGAGACCAGACACAGACACATTTGAGTGAGACATGATCCTTTTGCAGTCAAAAAGTTTCTTTCTCCGGCCTTTCCCCTAATCTCCCATGCACCTGCAGCAAGTGCTAAGCATACTTGGAAAGACTAGTCTCAGGCACAATTTTGGTGTTCGAGTGAAGCAAGAAGAAGCCAAGGGTACTGAAGGAATGAAGGTGACTTAGTCATGAGGTGCCGAAATTTGGCAGTTCTTACTGAACCGAAGTAAGAAATCCTCTGGAAATGGTAAAGATCTGTTTTATAGAAAATGTAGAGGAAAAGGGGAAGTAAACAGGAACATAGTGATGCATCATTTCTTGAATAGCCGGACAAGAAGATAATGGAACCCTAACCACAGAATTGAAATCAATCTGCATATTAATAAGTCTAAAATGTTGCCAGTGTCCTATGATCGTAGTCAAGACACATGCATTAGAGAATTGAACATCTGTATCGCATGAGCTAAAGAGGTGGGAGGGAGGAAACTGATTGTTTTACTATATCCTAGTTCGGCACTTTGATGGATATAATAAAAACCGAATTACAAGTTATCTTTTACAAATATGATTTTATTCTCTTTCCAGCACAAATAGCTTGTCTATATCTACAATGCAAGAAAATACCTGTGGAAGGAAGCTCTTCCGAAACCCATAATTTGAGTCAATGTCCAGACGTCCTCCATGACCCACAGGAATAGTTTGCCTATATCTACAATATCCAGCTGTACCATTTCCCTGAGGAAAACAGTGAGATGTTAGAAGCACATTAAAAATAGAAAAATGAAAAGAAATTGCAGATGTATAATTAAACATTTGGTTTTACATCACTACAAATATTTTTAACTTGCAGATTTGATTGAAAAGTCGAGAACTCAGAAAACCTTTCTTCACCTGATCTATCATAGGCAGATATCCACCAACATTTGGCAGAATGGTACTGTCAGGAAGTATTCCACCTTCACCGCCCACACCAACAGCAATATCATCGCGCCCCATCATGTAAAGAATGTCATACACTTGATTAACAGCATGCCCTGCATCACTCCATGCATTTGTGCTAATAGTTACAGCCTGCAGCAAAAAGAACTCTCAACTAATTTTCTCTATGAGACGTTATTTTATGAAATGGTGATACAATTAGCCCAAACTGTCAGAGGGACCTACTATCTGCAAAGAGTACTCCTAGTTCAACTATGAAGTATGACCCATAACATGCTTTCAACAAAATAAGTGAAGATACAAATCCAGAGTCCTTGCTTCGAACAATTTTCACATGTGTTTTATGAGTAACAGAAAGAATGATAAATATCTTCACAATGAATGGGATTACTACCTTAGCATAACAAATATTTCAAATCATGCCATGAAAGCCAAGATAAGAAATCGACAATAACAAATTTAAAAGATCCCAGTCCTCAACTAAAAAAGGGAAGAAAAAGTGACTTCTGTTTAAAGATTTTTTCTGATAAAGAATAAGCAATTACTTCAGTATACCTATTAAAAGACTGGTAGACAAAGTGACTCGTGGAGAGAAAGGAATCTCAAATGTTGGGAAGAAAAAGAGAGCATCTACAAACTGAAAATGAGATATTTTATCCCTATTAGGCTTGGGAAAAATGCAGAACGTACATGATGTAGATAGTTTTCTAGATTCCCTAAATTCCCTCTCGGACTAGACTAGACCATATCTGAGTTCTTGTAGAGGTTCCTGGATATGGAAACTGACACTTTTATAAGGATTCTGATATTACTCAAATCACAAACTTAGTGTTGCTTTGGTCCAATAAAATGATTACTTTACTTTTAAAAGAAAATGACTCTAATTTAAAGAACCATTCTATTTAGAGAATGCAATTACTTTACTTCAGTCTCAAAACGACTCTTAGCACGTACATGACCTTTAACATGACATGAGGTTTCCTACAACAAACACATTCTACACATACAGATTATGTGAAGTCAAGGGATCAGTATAGCTGATATCTCAATCTCAAGGACAAAGGAACAAGAAAGAGAACCATCACGATACAGACTACAACCTTTTCCCTTTTTGTTTCTTTTTGAGATAACAGCATTGGCAGGTCAACTTGCATGCACCTCGAATAATCGTCAGTTACCTATCACCTATTACTGAGAACTCTGTCAACCAAAAGTTAGCCAGATTGAGTTCACATTGCCAGTCCCAAGCCCGGATAAAGGAAGAGGGTTGCAGAGGGTCAATAGAAAACAACCTCACTACCCCATAAATGTAGACCCCACAAATTACAAATTAACTAGGTAAGGCAATACTATTTTATTGGAATATAAAGTAGAGTGAAGTGAAAGCAAACCTGCAAGTCGATTTGGGATGGGTTAAGCTTCAAAAGATACAATAGAGCAAAGATATCATCAGTTCCCATGTCTGTATCCAAAAGAACCCGATGACCCTTTACTCCATTCCACCCAAAAATTGAAATTACAGTCATCATTAAAACTGCTTTGCCTAAAAAACTCAGAAACACCATTGCCTCTTTCTCTTTCATCACTACAAAAGAAGAAGCTCTGATTCTTGATTCTGTTAGGTGAATTTCATTCTTCTGATAAAAAAAACAGCTTCTAACAATTTTAGCTATAAAATAGGACCATAATAGGACTAGCAACTTTGTCTGCTACAACTAGTTGGAATCTTTCTATAAATTTCTACAAAGGCGATCCGCACTTTTGTATGGTGGCACCGTAGTGATGGGTGTTTGATTCTGCCATTCATTTTATTAATTTTTTATTGGGAGTGTTAACCACACCGGGATGTAAATCGCAGTAGGCTCAAAAGGCATTGAGGGGGATCGATCCCAAGTCATTTGTGTGGATAACCACCCTCCAAACCAACTGATTCAAAGAACGAGTTTCATACTTAAACTATCACTTACTAATTTGTGAAATACATTTTCTCTTTTATTACACTCTCATCATGGTGTGTAATACACTCCTTTTATTTTAAAAGAAATTATCACATCACACTCTGCATAGACAAAATAATCCATAACAAAAATCAAATAGATTATTAGTATTAGTTCAAGTTAAAGATTAAAATATTACTATTCCCCAAAAAGTTATAAAATATAATATAAAATATTTTTCTAACCCCACTCTACCTTCTAGGGCTACGTATCGATCGGTTCGGTTCGATTTTGAAGTTTGTCGATTCAACTAATCAATTATCGGTTTGTAGACATCTTAAACCATTAAGAACCATTAAGATATTAGCTTATCAGTTTATTGGTTATTGATCATTATCGGTTCAATTATCGATTTAACCGTTAAGATTTGACACAAAAAATAAATAATTGAAAATCACTTAGAAACATGGTGACAAACCAAATAAGCCAAGCACATGAGTTGATAAATTGTATCTTGCCAAAAAAAAACAACACTAACACATTGTAGAATAACCGAAAGTTTGAGACTGACAAAAATAAAAATATGAAACTAAATTCTAAGTCAAGGACTTTATATACCAAAATGATATAAATATAATTTATTAACTTACTATCGCGTTATTTGTTAACCCGTTAAAAATTAATAACCGGATAATAAATAAAAAATCAAAATTGTTATCAAAATTGTTAAACCAATAACCCATCGATGAACCAATAACATTTTTTCAATTCAGGTTATTGATTTTGGTTCGGTTTTGAACAGTCATAACCCCCCTTCCTCTCACCATATTCCTCCCATCCCAAACTTTTAGTATTTTTTTAAAAAAAATCTTTCATAAAAGATTTTAAAAAAATTCTTACTTCATCTCCCCCCTCCCCCTCCCAATCCCCACCCCACATAGCCCTCCGCTTTCAATTTTTTTCTCGTTTTGTATAATAGATTTATATATATTTTTCTTTTAAAAAAATATTTTTTTAACTTGCCGCAAAACTTTTTTTAGAATAATTTCTTTTATTTCTGTTATATTCAGTACGCAAGTAGAAAAAAAAAATTCCTAAAAATATATGTACACATCTAACACAAATGAGAAAAATGTAAAAAAATAATAATGAATAAATTAGGAGTGGAGGATTAGACGGGGTGGGGTAAAATTTTATTTTTTTCAAAAAAATAATATCAAATTTTTTTAAAGAAGGAGTGGGGGAGGGTCTGATTTTTTAAAAAAAATAGAAGAACGGGGATTGTCCTCGGGGGTGGGGGGGGGGGGAGGAGATGGTGGAATGGGGGTGAGAAAAAATATTTTTTTTTGATAGTGATACTTTAATTTTTAGTTTTCAACTAATATTAATAGTTTATTTATTTTTTATCAAGGTAGAATATTTTATTTATGTGGCAAGGTTTTTGCAAATAAAAGAGAGAGTGTATGACACACACCATTGAGATATGTTTTTCTGATAATTTAAGTATTAAACTCACACTCTCAATTGTTTAGATATGAAACCCAAAAAAGGAGAACAACTTAGGTGTGTTTTGACACTTATCTCATTTTTAATTGATTTTTTGGTTTTTCATTTTGAAAAAGTGTATTGAACGCCGAATCAAATTAATTTGATTTATTTTTTTCAACTTTAATTTGATGTTTTTAAAATATTCTTTTCAGTGTAAATAAAAAAAAATAAGCATCAAATCATTAAAGTATAAGATCAAAATTTTATACTTTTAGACCAAACTATTTAATTTTATTAAAAAATAAATATAATTTTAAAAAATAAATTTCCTAGAAACGTACATTTTTATAGACCAAACATACATTAATCGGATGCAAATTCGATTCTTATACAAATGCATTCAATCCCAACTAATTTTGACAAGGAAATATAGTTTGATTGAATGAATATAAAAAGTAGTACACTACATGACATGCATTCAATGATTGAGTGATAGTAGAATTTGAAGAGGGTACAATAGGCATTGCTCTGAATTTGGAATCAAATAATGTTGGTGTTGTATTAATGGGCGAAAGTAAATGTAACTTTTTACACTTATCTTTCATAAAATTCTCAATGAACGTTCACCTGTAATAGAATCACAGCTTCCTTTTTACATAATAGCTAGTGACAAATGCCCAACTAGGCAAACCAGTAGGATTTGAACTCGCGACATTCTGACCTATCGCGCCATTAGACTATCCCGTTAGGGCCAACCAGAGTACACGACTACATGTCGATATGCAGAAAGAACATGAACAGACCTACTTGAGCTTTGGAAATTTCAATCAGTGTGTACTCCAATAGCATCTTTCTGCATGCTGCTACTAGCTAGTAGCAACTTAAGATCGTCTGGATAGCAGCTTCTTTGGCAATGGGCTTGTATCAGTACCAGAAAACTCCCACTTAGCAATGATACCGTCCCATCCAGAGCTAACGAGCGTAGGGTAGTAAGGGTGCCAGTTACAGTCTCTCACTGGCTCCTGATGGTAATCAAGTTTTGCAACCTGAGCTCCACTCACCTACAAAAGGAATGAACAAGATGCATGATGGTAATTGATATCAAGGTTTTATCAATCCCCTTGCTTCCAAAACAAATTTAATGCGACATGCACTAAAGCTAATCCAGACACCACACATCATCAAAAAATGAAGGATATACGGGATGTGCAGCTTGACCTTCGTATTATATTATATGAAGCATGCCCAGCATTGGAACTTGGAAGTGACTAATATGAAAGGGAATGCTCAAACTTCTTTTTCTCTAATCGACCATCTAATTGGATACATAACATTTTTCTTAAGCTAATCTTTGACTGCTTAATCATCAAGTTAGAGAAAGGGGAGTTCAAGACCATAGTTCCACCAGTCTCTCAGATTATCAATCTATCAGTAATTGGCCTTAACAGATCCAATCACTCAAAGGTGCAGAAACTCCAACCAGACTGCATGTATCCATGTCCTATAAAGCACTTAGCAGATTGCGACAAAAGATTCACTAGCTAATGAACCTAATATATCAGCTTATGATTTATGAAGCAATAAAGTAGGATGTTGAAACGAAAAAAGAGCAAATCAAATAAGGGTATAAAACTCCAAGCATACCACATCATAGATATAGACACAAGAATCGCTTGATCCAGTGTAGATGAACTTTTGCCCTGTGCTGCAAATTAGAACTTTTGCTGATTAGACGACTGTTCTACAGATGGCATCAAATACCAGAATCAAGGACCAAAACGCAACACACTATAGAAACATGACTCGCAAGGTTAATAGATTCATGAATCACGATAAAACTAGTTAATATTATGAGTGTCTTTGGTATGGAACAAAATATTTTCCAATTTTCTCATGTTTGGTTGGTCAAAATGTTTTGGAAAACACTTTCTCTACAAAAATAAGTCCCTTAAAAATGAGGAAAATGAGCTCCCTAATGGAAGTAGGGAAAACAAGTTGCATAAGTCACATTCCAAGTTAATTGTTTCCTCCCCACCCACCAAACACCTCCGACCCCCACCCCTTGACCATCCCACCCCCGAACCCCCACTCCCCACATCATCCCACCCTCAGATTGTTTTACTAGATTACATATAAATGCTTTTGAGATTAGAAAAATTTGCTTACTTATTGAACACTAGAAAATAAGAGGTACACTTGTTTTCTAGGAAAACATTTTCCTTTAAACCAAACACTTAGAGCTGAAGCAATTCCTTGATTTAACTGTTGATTATACCAAGCAAATATTGGACATTGGTCTTGGCCCTTAGGTGAAGATGTCTCAAGAAAAATCCATGAAGTTAAGAAAATCAATTCCAAGATTTCTCGCTATTTGTAATCCAATATAAAAATCAATTGGTTCCATAATACAAGCAACAAAACTGATGTTAATTAACTTGGAACATTCAAAAATCTGGAATCTCTTGAGCTGCTGCAAAGAAACAATTCTGATATGCAAAGGCACTAAAAATTCCAAAGCTGACAAACTATACTTATAGAAGCAAGAAAAGTTCGCTAAATATTTTAATCAGAAACATGTTTAGCAAAGAAAACTCGACACGTATTAAGAAAAGCATGAACCACCAACCTATGTGCAGGAGAGAAATAACAGCGGATAAGAGTGCGCAAGACTGAGTGGCCTTTATAAGTAGCCAATGACAGGTCATGTGGGTTTCTCTTGTTTCTAACATGCTCTGGGTAGTCCATCCATCTGTAATCCCAGTCATAACTTCTAGGCCTTGGGGAGCTATACAAAAGAAAGTAGTCTTATTAGCAGTACGAATGAGATCTTCTTTGGACTCAAGTGGCAACCATTATAGAACAATTCCAAACAGGTTAAACCAATAATCCCACTCTCTGCACAACACACCCAACTATTTCTATGTAATGAAGGGTAGAGCAAATTACTCAGGCAATGTAGGCCCTCATGATTCAAATGCATTGATTAGTCATGCACTGAAGCACAAGTGGACAGGGAAAAGAAAATCACTTCAAGGACTAAGTATGCCCATGGGGTGCGGAAAGGAAGATGTGTCGAGGAAAAAGTAGGAAAGGAGACAGACAACACAAAATGAAGAAAAGAAAAAAGGATCAAGTGAGACATACTAATTAATGTTAGAAGACATTTTCCTTATATCCCAGAGTTTGATAGCCTGATCTTTCCCATTTGAGATAAGATACCGGCCATCTCCTCGAGTGTCAACATATGTAATGCCTTCTAGATGTCCAATGAGAACCCCAGCTGCTTGCTCTCTAGTACCAAAACAACGCCTGTCCCAAACCTGAATATGATCAAGATCCCTTTTTAAGTCAAACAGATAAATACTTGCAAATTCTAAGAAAAGAGACACCATCAGTATTTTGGCGCCCCATGAGAATCCTAATGAATCCTCCAATGCTAGTTAAGAAGAAGCATTTTTTAACAACTTATCAGAATCATTAAGGGGTACGAAGCTGATTTTATTGATGGTACAGACACCATCGGTAAACAGAACTATAAATGACAAAAGGGTTCCATATGACCCATCTATCTGAATTTTAACAGAGAACGGCATCATGATATATGCTTCACTAGACAGACATTTTACCAGTCTTGGGTTGGTTAAGTAACAGCAGAAGTAGCCCAGAAAATGGTCATAGGAAATGAATTAAGTCCATCAAAAAGTAGGATAAACTTACCTTACACAGGCTATCATCGCTTCCAGAATATATGAGGTGTCCAGTTTCGTCAGCAAAGCATACAGCATTAACATCAGACTGCAATGAAAAATAGCAATCTAATTACAATATGCTTTTACATCTGTGTAGGGGAATTTCTAAGAACCTGAAAGAGTAGCTACAAGATGTCTATTATAGCATGTGATGCATTTAGTATTAAGCATAAGACACCCACTTCACAAGTTCTCGACATCAAATGGCCAAGTTTAATGGATATTTTGGTCAAACTTGCGAATTATAGTTCTTGAGGAGATTAATAACTTGAAAGTTACTCAGGAACATAGCACAACAAGGTAAAATGCTGCGGTACCAAAATAAGTTCTATTATGATATTCTAGGAAAGTCTTCGTTAAAAGAAGCATTTTACTGTATGCATATATTGAGGACATAAATCAACACTAAATCTGCGAGTCAGAAATTCTATGATCATGCTAAAATACTAATGTCCACTTTCAGGAAAGTGATAGGGTAAAACTGCCCAGATCAGCAAAAAAGAACAGAAAGAAAAGTGACTTGCTAAGGGGAAATGCAACATAAAAGGAAATGTCATAACAATGTATACACAGGTTCTAAGAACCAGCTCTCACTTCAGTGTAATTAACTTTTGTAGGCTCAACTCTTTCCCTCACCAAAAGAAGAGAGATAAGAAATGCTATATTAGATATAGCACTTATAATATTTACATCATCTGATGACGGTAACATTATTTCAAGGTACCTAATTCAGGGGCACACCCAAATTCTTTTTAGATTTCATGAGAAGATAAACTTGGAAAATAACATCGTATGAAGATGATACCAAAATGATTGGTTAGCCATATCTGCTATTACTAGAAGAATATCACAATACCGTATGAGCCGGAATTTGGAGACTTAGCCTTTTTGCTTCAAGATCATAAACATATATTGAACTGTCGCTGCTGCCAGCAACAAGTTCTCGCCCATCAGTAGAGAACTTCACAGAGAATATTCCAAATGTATAATTGTCATAATCATAGGTAGGGGAAGAAAATTCCAAGCCTTCATGAATTTCCTGCAGAATAAGAGGAAATACCAGAAAAATTAACGTACACCAAAATTCACGAACTATATGCTCAAAAGTTATGCTGCCATTGTAATGACTTGAACCAAGTTAAGATGGGTGGCCATATCATCAAGGACCAGATGCCCTCCTTAAATTGAACTTTCAGACAAATGCAGCCAAAGCTTATCTACCTAATTACTATTTACTAAACCCTTTTGTAAAGAAGCTACCCATCCATAGGAGATCTAAGGAGGAGTACTGGGGTCAGACTTCTGCACAATAGCTTCCCATTAGAAGATCTAAAGAAGAGTCAGCTACACACTAGAGCTCCAAAACTAATTTGCTTTTGATCACAGATCGGGAGAACTAGTAACAACTACTTTTAAGGCACTAGTTGAAAATTGACTAGAAATTGATCTGAGTATTGCTGAACTCCAAGGTATTAGATACTCTCATCATGTGGTTGATTGATCACTTTCAGCATAAATCCTCTTTTAGAAATAGTGACAAGAATCGAAGTGCCAAATGAGGTCGAATATCCATGATATCATAACAAAAAGCAAGAATCTTCTGTTGTTTATCCTCCACCACATCATTGATATACATTAGTGTATGCAAAAATCCAGAAGGGGTGATATAAGAGGGTTCAAAGTATGCATAACCGAAGTATGAAACTGTAGTGTATTTTTCACTTGTTGGTCTTATGAATGCAAAAGAAAGTTGAAATTTAATACTATCACAGTTAAAAACACCTCTATTACTAAACAAAGTCTTTTGTATACGGCTATCAAAAACCTACATTGACACTTGAGGGCATTGATTATAGAAGTTCACTATGACAATCATGGCATACACCATTTCATACCCAATGACTCCCTTAAATAAGACCTCCAATTGTCCCAATGGAAATTATAGTGGCACGATTACTTCCCTATAACGAGGCACAACCTACCACTTCTTGCTGAACCAATTAATATAACAAGATGCACAGGATACATTAAATCAGCATCATCACCTTAATTACCCTAAAAATAAAGGGGACGCAAATGATGTCTGCACTGTTCATGCAGGTGATCAGAAATTATAACAAAATTTCAGATTCCTCATTTGAAAACCAGAATACTGGTAAAAGTTAGTTCCTCTGTATTTGAAATCTACAGTCATTTTTTTATCATGAAATTCACAGGAGTACACATTAATGACTTCTATGATATCAACAGGTGATAGAATAGTGCAGCAAAGATGCATATCATAAGTCTTCTATCTTTTACATGTTTTGACATATAACAAGTAAAACATACCGTAACATTTGCAACAGACTGTTTCATGCCAGATCCAACATCAACAATATGGACAATGGGTGAAATACTGGAATAAACCTGTGGATCAACACATAAAAAC
>JAJOOD010003418.1:0-33688 GCA_029582525.1 Solanum tacnaense
AATAAATATTACTACATATTACCATGAATTTAGCACTACCAAAAAATAATATTAAAGGGATATCAAGATTAAGACACTTAGCAAAAAGATATTATAATAAAATCTTTAAAATAAGATACTCACCTACCACACTACCACCTACCACACTACTACTTCTATGACTTCCCCAACTACCAGTTCCGCACCGAAAAAATGGTATCAATTCCTTTACACCCTCCTTCAAGCTAGGAGCTATGAAGATATTCTTCATACCTAGCTTGGACATAAGATGCACATGTGGAATTCTCCCAAGTGCTTTAGTGAGGATATCAGCTGGCTATTCTGAAGATGATAGATAGGTAGTGACAAGTAGTCCAGCTTGAATTTTCTCCCTAATGAAATGACAATTGATGTCAATATGTTTTGTACATTCATGGAAAATAGGATTAACCGCGATCTGAAGTGCTGAAGTACTGTCTTAATACAAAGAGACAAGCAGTTAAATATTAACACCAAGATCTTGAAAAAAACCTACTAGCCAAACTATCTCAGCAACAGTTAAGGCCATTGCCCTGTACTCTGCATCAGCCGAACTTCTAGATACTGTAAGTTGATTTTTTGACTTCCATGATATATGTGAATCTCCATGTTGAACCAAGTAACCAGTAACAGATCTTCTACTATTAATACAGGAACCCCAATCTGCACAAAATACCTTCAACACATTATTTCCTTCTGATGACATTAAAATTCCCAAGCCTGGAGCTGATTTCACATACTTCACAAGCCTCAATGCAACATCTAAATGTGACCTTTTAGGAGAATGCATAAACTGGCTCAGACTTGGTACAACAAATGAGATGTCTGGCCTAGTTGTGGTAAGATATAACAATCGTCCAACTAATCTTTGATAACTAGCAGGGTCATCTAACAATGGATCATCATGCTCAGATGGTATTAAATCATCAAACTCAGTACTTGCAAGTTTCAGGTTCAATTCCATTGGAGTAGAGACTGGTTTAGCTCCTGCTAACCCCATGTCTGCAATTAACTCCAAAGGATACTTCCTTTGGTGTATAAGAATACCTGCCTCATTCCTGGAAAATTCAAACCCAAGGAAGTACCTAAGTTCCCCAGATCCTTGATCTTAAAAGCATATTGCAATGCTTCTTTGGTTTCTTGAATCATTTTGCAATCACTTCCAGTTATCAGCAGATCATCTACATACATGAGTACTATGACTATCCTGTCATCCTTCTTCTTGACAAGAAGAGAATAATCTCTAGTACTTTGAGTAAAACCTGAGGCAATCAAGGTGGTGGTGAGTTTAATGTTCCACTGCCTTAAGGCCTGTTTGAGGCCATATAGTGATTTTAACAACCTGTACACTTGGTTACCTTTAGACTTGCAATTAAAACCTTCTAGTACCTGCATGTATACTTCTTCATTCAAACCACCTTGCAAAAAAGTATTGTACACATCCATTTGATGGATTTTCCAATGGCTAGTGGCTGCAATAGACACAACAGTCCTAACAGTTGCCATCTTAACTACAAGTGAAAGAGTCTCTTGATAATCAAACCCTTCCTTTTGATTGTATCGTTTTGCTACTAATCTAGCTTTGAACCTTTCAACTGTACCATCTGCATTGTATTTGATATTATAGACCCATTTACACCCTATGGCCTTCTTGCCTCTTGGGAGATCTATAACTTTCCATGTCTTGTTATCCTCTAGTGCATTAATCTCACACTTCATGGCTACTATCCATTTAGTAGTAGGTTCAACATCAGTTGAAAATTTAGAGATAAAACTCTGATAATTTGGGGTGAGACCATTATAATTCAAAACTGAATCAATGGAATAGAGATAGTTATTTGAGCCAGCCTTAGTAACATAATCCTTGT
Organism: Solanum tacnaense; assembly: GCA_029582525.1. Taxonomy (NCBI): domain Eukaryota; kingdom Viridiplantae; phylum Streptophyta; class Magnoliopsida; order Solanales; family Solanaceae; genus Solanum; species Solanum tacnaense. The sequence goes on from JAJOOD010003418.1 coordinate 1,887, forward strand.
GCCATATAGGAGGTCGAGTGCGTCTAGTAGACCTCCTGATTGAACATGTAGAATTTATAGAATGATCTGAATAATGTGCTGTATTAGGAACCTGAACATGCTCATTGGAAGTTGACTGACCAGTGTCCGTGGAAGGCAGAACAATATATGGAGCTGGAACCAGTTCATCAAATACAAAATGGTTGTTGGTGGACAAGTGATCCTGTTCAGTGTTAACACTATCATTAAAAGGGAAAACTGTTTCCATAAAAACAACATCTCTACTCATAAAAAATGTTCTATTTTCCAAATCATACAACTTGTAACCCTTTTGAGTAACACCATATCCAACTAAAACTGCTCTCACAGCCTTAGGACTGAACTTGTCATGTCTGACTAGATTTGTGGCATAACAGAAACAGTCTAGGACTTGCAAATGGGCAAATGTAGGGGGGTTACCATATAATCTCTCAAAAGGAGAAACATCATTTATAACTGTGGAAGGTATTCCATTCAAAGTATAGACTGAAGACTGAATACAAACACCCCAAAACCTGTCAGGTAAGTTAGCTTGGAACTTAATTGCTCTTGCAGTCTCAAGGATATGTCTATGTCTTCTCTCCACTACTCTATTTTATTGAGGTGGGTAAGGACAAGAGCTTTCATATATGACACCATGAAGCTGGAAAAAATCATTGCAGTTGGTGTTAAAGAATTCAGAGCCATTATCACCCTCTTTATCTTAATGTTAAACTGTGTCTCTATTTCAGCAAAGAAATGTTTTAACAAGTTAATAACATCAGACTTCAATCTCATCAAAAATGTCCATGTCCAACTTGAATAGTCATCCACAATAGTCAAAAGATAACTCATTCCATTAAAATTTTCTACTCTATAGGGCCCCCAAACATCCATATGCAACAATTGGAAAATACATGTAGATTGACTAGTACTTTGTGGAAATGACAATCTAGTTTGCCTTGCAAGAGGAAAAACTTCACAACTAGGTAAAACAAGTTTGGTATTACCAGAACTATGAAACATAGGAATTTTTCTGATCACACTCATAGGTAGGTACATGACAAAATCTTTTGTGCCAAACACTTGCATCAATGTCTTGTATTATTGCTAAGCATATCTGTGGTGGTGACTTATTTGCCTCCCCTATCTGTGTGCATACTGTATATAGTCCATTTTCTTCTCTACTAGTCACCCTAACCTTCCCAGATAAGAGGTCCTGAAAAACACAATATTTTGGGAAAACAAAGTAACACTGCAGTTCAAATCTTTTGTCACTTAAGAAACTGACATGAGATTGAACTTAAAAGCAGGTACACATAAGACTTGTCTAAGAATATCACCTCCACCTATATGATAGTCCCCAATGTGTGATACTTTAGCAGAATCAAAAGTGGGTAGCTGAACATGACCTGCACCATCTATTAATCCTTTATGGTGTAAATAAGAAGAATCACCAAGCATATGGTGAGAGGCCAAGTGTCAACAATCCAGGTCAATGAATCAGCCTTATGAATAGGTGAAATACCTGCCATATGTGCAGTTTCAGGTTTATAAACAAGTGTTGCTTGATCCAGTATTTTGAGCAACTATTAATGTTGTCCTGGAGTAAACATAGGCATAGCTGAAGAAGAAGAAGGCATATATTGATGATACTGATATTGTTGGGAAGGAGATGCCATGTGTTGATGTTGCAAAGGTGTATTGTATTGCTGTTGTAAAACCCTGCATCATAGATTGAATTACAAGCAACAACATTGTGCTAATGCTGCTGTAAACCTTTGCATCATAGATCGAATTACTAGCTACAACATTGTGCTGCTGCTGTAAAACCACCTGCATCATAGATAGAATTACCAGCTACAACATTATCTCTCATGCCCTTGTAGTGAGGTGGATAGCCAATGAGCTTATAGCTGTTAGTTTTAAGATGATCAGTCTTATGAAAAAAATTACATTTCATCAACTTGACCCAATCAATTTTCAAATGTCCTTTCACATTACAAAATTCACATAAGGCATGAGGATTGTAAGGCTTCTTTTGCTGCTTCTGAGTGACGTACTCGAATCTATTTGTGAATAATGATGTTGGTTCTAAATTCTCAGGTAATATCCTGTTCGAATTAGCAACCATTCTCTGGCTTTCATCTTGATTAATCTTGGCATATCCCTGATTAACAGTAGACAATTGAGGCATCAATAAAATTTGGCTCCTAGCTTGGCTATAGTTATCATTGATTCCCATGAGGAATTGTAACATTCTCTGAAACTGTAAGTGCTCAAAGAAATCCCTAGATTTAGAACACGTGCAAGAAGGAGGCATGATAGAATCATATTCATCCCAGAGATCCTTAAGCCTAGAGTAATATATTGAAACAGAAGAGACTCCTTGAATAGGTGTGAAGATCTCTTTGTGTAGCTGAAAAATACGTGAACGTTTACCTTGTGAAACCTTTCTTTCAAATCCTCCCAAATTAGATGGGCATCTCAGCAAAAAAGTACTCCACTGTGTAGATCCTTGCTAACATTGAACAGAATCCATGATACTACAATTGTGTTACAGCGATCCCATAAACGAGCCAAATCACCTGTGAATTGATCTCGATCTACTGTACCATCAATGAATCCCACCTTGTTTTTCCCAAGCATAGCAAACTGCATAGATTTGCTCCACAAAGTGTAATTATCAGTTCCTGTAAGCATTGTAACCACATTGAGTGATCCAAGTGCATCAAATGGATACAAATAGAGAGGATGAAGATGATCAATTGTGGTAGCAACCATGGGAGTACCCAGTCGATTTCCAGTACCAGAATCTCCCATTGAAATCACAAAGAAGGGAAGAAATCGAGTGAACAACCGAAGAAAATGATGAAAAAAAGCTCGAATATGAACTTCAAACTACAAAATTCTTACTGCATCGACTCTCAATTGAAGCTCAAAAGCTCTAATACCATGTTAAGTTTGACAATTCTGGATCAATGCAGGATCCATGGATGAGAGCAACATTGACAGGAATGGAAAATAATTTTGTGTATTGATTCATCACAAATGCAATACAGGGATATATATACAATCCTATTGTAACCGACTTGAATAGCTATTACCTAACTGAATGCTACAGTGTATAACTAACTTTTCTAACAAACTATTCTACTCACACTGCTAACATTGCAATGTATAATATAACAACTTGTAACTAACTTCACTAATGTACACTGATGCATTTTTTCAATTCCTTTACAAATACACGAGTTATACTACAAATGTTGTGGGTTTCATATACACTTCCCTTAGATATAAAAGTAAATAGATAAATATAAATATGACATACTTTTCTAGATAAACACAATGATGTTGACAGAAGGAGAAAAACAAGAATAATGTTGGATTATCATCTTTTTGGCGCAGTGAACAGGGGTATTGCAGACAAGCCACTCAAACCTCTGCTCTGAACTCCGTCTGACAAAGAATTATGAAGAACTAAAAAAAGAACCTTTGGAGGATGATGACCAGTGGGTGAAAGGCTCTTATTTAAAAGATAGAGAAATGTTAAAAGTGCAAAGCATGTAGTTTTTAGGTAATTCTTAGCCAGCATATCCATAATCAAGCTAAAATGGCTAAACGAGCCAAATTTATAGAAAAATATCAAATTTCTAAGATGAGCATTTGGGTGGGATTTTTTCGAGTTTCAAATTTCAAACTTCGTCAAAACGATTCTTCAAATTTGAACGTTGAAGGCTTTTTCAAGCTTCATGTGATTGAGATGGAGACAACACCAAAACGAAATAGGCAGCCTGTGTCCATAGTTGGTGAAGCTTGGAGATTTTTCTGAAAAATGAAGAAAGGGGAAAGATGGTGCGGCTGTAACTGATTTAAAACAAAGTGGAGGCATTTTGGCTAGTTTAGAGGTCTGATGGGTTTAGGGCTGAATTTGGTTTAAACATTTGGGCCTATTTAAGGTAAAATGGGTTGTGTCTTATGTGCAGAATATGGGTTGCGTTGAATGGCCTTCTCTCTTCTTTCTTTATATTATTTTGGGCTTCTAACTTAATAACTAATACAATATATATTATATGATTTATAAAATCAACATATCGATATTGCGACTTTATGCTAATATAAAATATACATACAATAGTATGAATTTATATTTAATTTAAGAAGTATGACACTTCAAATAATATGACGATAATTGAATATTTAAGAAAAGAGGTGTAAAAAGTGATAATATAATAAACATACAATTTTAGTATTAATCATCGAATTGCGACATAGTTATAACAAAAGTAATGATAAATTGTTGTCGTAGTAAGAATAGTTCTGAAAAAAGATAATTTAATACATTATTAATTTAGATGCTCGAAAACAATGAATTAGAAGAAAGGAGGGTCAAAATTTGGTGTCAACAGGAAGAAAGCTATTGGGCAGAAGATGTCTGATATTCACGATATTATTCTTGCGTTATGTATGAACAAAATCTATATGGAGGAAGACCAAAAGCTAAGTGCACAACATCAACGTCAGCTAAATAATGGAAAAATTGGTAAGAAAAGAAGTGATCAAGTTGTTAGATGCCAAAATTGTGTACACTATCTCTGATAGTAAATGGGTAAGTCATGTGCACTGTGTACCAAATAATAGTGGTATGCCACTAGTGAATAATGAGTTGATTCCCACAAGAACTTTTACTAGATGAAGGATTTGCATGGATTACCAGAAATTGAATGATGCCACAAGAAAGAATCACTATCACATCCTTTTCATTGATTAAATGCTTGACCGTTTAGCAGGAACGGAGTACTATTGCTTTTTTGATGGGTATTCCGGCTATAATTTGATTGCGATTGCACCCGAGGATCAAGAAAAGACCACTTTCACTTGTCTTTATGGCACGTATGCTTTCAAGAGAATGCTATTTGGACTTTCCAATGCCCCAAACACTTTCTAGAGATATATGATGGCTATGTTTCATGATATAGTGGAGGACTTTGTAGAGGTATTTATGGATAATTTCTCTTTGCTTGGGAAGTCTTTTGAGGTACGGCTTCGAAACCTTGATAAAGTACTCGCTCGTTGTAAAGATACAAAATTACTACTCAAATGGGAAAAATGTCACTTCTTGGTTCGGGAACGTATATTTTTGGGTCACAAGGTGTTGAAGCTTTTATTAGAGGTTGATAAAGCCAAAGTTGAAGTAATAGAGAAATTTCCACCTCCAGCTTATGTCAAAGAAGTAAGAAGTTTTATACGGCATGCAGGTTTTTACCAGAGATTCATCAAGGACTTTTCAAAGACCGCAAGACCAATGTGAAGTCTCTTTGAAAAATAGGTGAAATTTCAATTTGATGAAAATTGTGTGGAAGCGTTTGACGTGCTGTAGCAGAACTTGATTGAAGCTCTAATATCGATTCCTCCTAATTAGGAGTTACCATTTTAACTCACGTGTGATGTAAGTGATGTAGAAGTGGGTGCAGTGTTTGGATAAAGAAGAGATAAAGTGTTGCATTCGATTTATTATGCTATGTAGATCCCTGATTCTACTCAAGATAATTACACGAAATGGAGTTGTTTGCTCTAGTGTTTTCCTTCGACAAGAATTTAACCTAGAAATCAAAGACCCGAAATGTACATACATCAAATAATTGATCATTTTTCGATGTTAGAAGACTTCTCCCATATGCATTAACAAGAAGATATACGTGAAGAGTTTGTGGATGAGCAGTTGATGGCACTAGATATCTCACAAGTTTCTGTAACACCTCGGATTTGAAAATACAGGAAATTGCAGGATCTGTTGCCAGTACCAACGAAGCCACCAGCGACCTATGGACCGACACATGGTTCGTAGGTAGCTTCGTGAGGGCCAGTCTAATTTTTCCAAAAATGTCAAGTTCCACTACTTTCATACGGTTCACCAAGAAGGCATGTTGTCCTATGCACAAGTTGCAGGTAGATCTCATAGGTGAGTCCCAGACTTAGAGAGATTTTAGAGCCAAAAGTAGAGACCCACGACCGAGATGTACGACCTGTAGGTGGACCCACAAGCCATACATGAGTCCATCGTTTGGAGTAGAAAACTAATGGTTTTTGAACTCACCGGCGACCAACCAGGACAGTCCGTGGTTTGACCAATAGACTGTAGGTCTAGCCGTTGGTTAGGTCGGGAGTTTTTTTAATAGGGGATTTTGGGTCTTTTCAAAATTATTTTAACCTAATACTATGTCGTTTTACCTTCTATTAGAAGCCCTATATAAACATTTTAAACCCCAAAATCTCCTAATTCAATTCATTCTCTCAAATTCTTAAAAAAAGAACAAGTTCATCCTCTCCAATATTTCTCTCTCTAGAAGCTTGAAAGAGAAGACTAGGGTTTCAAATCAAGTCTCCAATTCCACCATTGAAGTCACGATTTTGGCATTAAGGTATGATGATAGTATTCACCTATAGGTTCCTTTCCTCCATAGGGTTCCTAAATTCTCCAATTTACAAGTTATAAATCTTCAATTGATGTTACGGTTTTCTTCCATATAATGGGTTCCTTTCAATATCGATTTAATTGATTGTTTTTGGAACTATTATGCATGAATTGAACTAAATTCCATTTCTAAGATGAATCCCCATGAACCCATGCATAACCCATGTTTTCTAAGTTATGATGATATAATGTGGGTTTTGAAATATGAAAGATGACTTTATGAAAATATGCATGTTCTTATGAAATTGAAGAAAATAATTTAATGAGGCTTTTGAGAGTGAAATATCAATGTGATTATTGTTTTGTTGTGAAAAGATTTCTCATATGGACATGAAAGCATGATTGCGAAATGGTTTTCTCACATAAAGTATTCATAAGGTTGAAATGTCTTCTCATCTAAAATGAATAAAGACTTAAGGAGCTATTCTAATGAAACTTAACTTGGATTGACTACTTGATGTGCCCTTCAATGGATAATGAGGAAAGCACCGATAACCCATGACCTCCAATGATAAGACAAGTGGCGATTACCCATGTCTCCTGAATTTTAAGAAAGGTTAGGACTTATCAGTATTCCATGGGATTTATGCTTAGAATTGAGTGGACAAGTGGAGAATACCAATTTCCCATAAACTATGTGCAACCATAGGTTTTGTCACGACCCGAGCCCACATCCTGGGTGGGACAAGCACTCGAGAACCATTGCTGGCCCCAAGCGAACCCTTGGCCTGACTTACTTACTCAGCGGAAGACTCTAAGCATTATTACAATGATCAAATGCATCTCTACTCAACCATTTAATACAAAAAACTTAGAACGTTTAAAAATCAAACATTCAACTTGGCATAAATGGCAACTCACGTATTAACATCAGGAATAACAATGTAAAGACAACTGAACTACTAACTGTCTAACTCTTTATGAAGCCTCTAAAACAAAGAGGAATGTCGGTACAAGACCTCCGATCATCCTAAAAACAAAAATACTAGAAAGCAATGTAAAAAGGAGCCCTTTGGAAAGCAAGGAGGCTCACCAAAAGATTCCGAGTGCTTAACTGGATCTACGAGACGTTGGATGATGATCCTGGTTACTTCTATCTGCATCATTACAATGATACAGGCCAAATGGCATCAGTACATTGAATGTACGAGTATGTGAGGGGAAAACTAAACATAACATAAGCTTGAAAGGAATTTGAAAGAAACACTCACCTTGGCTTTACTCAACTCATGAAAAACTTAACTCTATACAAAGCAATAAAACACATGCAATATATAGAAAGCTTTAATAACAGTAGAAAGCAACTTTGTTCGTTAAAGAAATGCAATAACAAACTCAATTGTACTCGTATAATAATGTAATATAGTTTATGTGGAAGTTTCTCTAACCAACAACCACCACTATGAGCGTAATTGGTAATACAACATCTTGCCCACATTGCTAGAACTGTCCTATACTTTTCGGTCATATAGAATTCCTTAACTAAGTGGATCCACTAGTCTATGTGAAAAAGCACTTAAGAAATCATCTAAAAAGTATGATCCTTTACTACCCATGATGGCTACATGGTTTATGGAGACTTGAGTTATTATGAACTCGCATCCCCATATCGGTGCTCAATACTACTCCCCAAAATATACTGAGCTCATTTGTTTTTAAGACAAAACTTCTTTCTTTGGTTTGAGATAATTACCCAAAACTTTGCTTAAAAGCTCTTTCGGAATCAATGTTCCCTTTCTTTCTAAAATGTGAAAACATTTGAAACTTTAGGGAATACTTAGTTCCCGTATAATCTTTGAAGAAATGAACTTTAATCTTAACTCTTTAGTCAACTAAAAACTTAAGTCTTAAGACAAAGTTAAAACGTTTGTGAAAGACTTTTGAAAACTTTATGAACTTTTCTTGAATTGATTCTTAACTTCTAGACTTGACTCTTAACTTTCCTTGAATTGAATGATGGATTCAAGGTTCACGATCTCACATTTATGGATGATTTCGTGATGTTAAGACATACCTTAGAGTGTTGGAATCAACTAGAAAACATAGGTACGATTCTAAGGAACTAGTACGGAAAGATGGGGAAAACTGGGAAAAACTGGCGTCCCTGATGCTCTGAAAGGCGCGGGGCGCCAGCCCTTGAAGTTCAGAGGACTGACTTGGGGCGCTCAAGCTAGCGCGGCTCCCCAGAAGTCAAATTTCAGAGACACTTTCTTGGGGATTTGAGATGGGCAGCGCCCCATGCCCTTGCCCAGGTGCCCTCTGACTCCTCTTCTTCATTTTTCATCTCTAAACACCCTATTTCTACTTAGTTCTTTCCCCAAACACTTAGAATCGTTTATACCCTCAATATATACTAGATTCAACTTAAAATTACACCCGAAAACATGACTCAAATCTCATGAAAACTTCAACAACACAACCCACAAGAATTCAAACGAATTTCATCAAGAAGTCAAAGGATTTACTTTCAAATCTAATATACTTCGCTAATTGAATCATGATTGGTGCGTGGGTGAACTAACCCAACACTATGTGACATCACATACCTTGTAGGATTGAACCCTTAGCGAAATCCACAACCAAACTCTAACGTTCTTGACGATTCTTGATTTTTCTTCTCCTTTCTCCTCTTTTCTCTTTTCTCCAAGCCCTAGCGTGAACTTCAACTTTTCTAAACTGACTAAAATCTGATTTGACCCCAATTAAACTCCTAAAAACGGATTAAAATAATTAGGTAAGGAAACGACTAATTTACCCTTCCAAAATCCGGTTTAGACTTTCCTTATTTGAATAGCCCAACTTCAAATGGTCATATCTCACTCATACGAACTCGGAATCACGCAAACTTGGCGGCGTTGGAAAGATTATTCCAAGATATTTCCTACGATATCTAGAAACACACCTAAATCATCTTGAGATAGGAGTTATAGTCGTTTGAATTTGACCAAAACCTCAACATAACATACTTAACAAATTTTCCAAATTTTAATATTCTTTAAAAAAAAAAGGCTATTTCTAATTCTTAACTTCTTCCTAATTATTTCAATTTGCGAAATGTTAGAATAACTCCCCCTTGGGAACATTCTTCCTTGAATTAGATAACTCTTACTAGGCTAAGGGTGTAACATCTAAAATTCAGTTCAAACACCCAACAAGCAATGCAATTACAACATGCCAACTCATAAATTAAAGAGTACTAATAAGAGAATTAGTAACTTCGTCTGGAACTTTTCCAGTTTCAAAGAGCTGTGGATATCTCTTAGTCATATCTTCCTCAGCTTCCCAAGTAGCTTCCTCCAAAAATTGGTTCTTCCAAAGAACATTGACTGATGCTACCTCTTTTGTCCTCAACTTGCGAACTTGGAGATCTAGAATCTGAACCAGAATCTCTTCATAAGATAAGCTATCCTTGATACCAATGTATTCACTTGGTATGATCAATAAAGGATCTCCCATGCACTTCTTCAACATGGAAATATGAAATACCGGATGAACCGCTGCTAACTCTTGTGGTAGCTCCAACTCATAAGCTACATTACCAATCCTCTTGGATATTCTGTAAGGACCAATATAGCGGGGACTAAGCTTTCCCTTCTTACCAAATCTCATAACACCCTTCATGGGTGAAACTTTTAAATATACCCAATCATCTACTTCAAACTCTAACTCCCTTCTCCTAGCATCAGTGTCGAATTTCTGACGACTCTGCGCCATTTTCAACCTCTCTTGAATGACTTTCACCTTTTCCATAGATTGTTGAACTAAATCTGGTCCTATCAACCCAGCTTCACCAACTTCAAACTATCCAATAGGAGATTTGCACCTTTTCTCATAAAGAGCTTCATAACGAGCTATTTGGATGCTAGAATGGTAACTATTGTTGTAAGCAAACTCAAAAAGAGGTAGGTGATCATCCTAATTACCTTTGAAATAAATCACACAAGCCCTCAACATATCCTCTAATGTATGAATAGTATGCTCTGTGTGCCCATCTGTCTGAGGATGGAAGGCAGTACTTAAGTTCACCTTTGAACCCAAGCCTTTTTGGAATGACTTCCAAAAATTGTGAAGTAATTTGCTCACCTCTGTCTGAAATAATGGAGACCGGAACTCCATGAAGTCTAACTAATTCTTGAAGATACAACTTAGCATAATCTTCTACTGAATGGGTAGTCTTTACTGACAAAAGTGGGCTAATTTTGTCATCCTATAAACAATCACCCAAATAGAATCATGTTGCCTGCGAGTCCTTGGTAAACATGTGATGAAATCCATATTGATCATCTTCCACTTCCATTCCGGAAGTTCTATATTCTGAGCCATAACGCCTGGCCTTTGGTGCTCTAGTTTAACTTGTTGGCAATTCAGACATTTAGCCACAAATTCAACAATGCCTTTCTTCATACTACTCCACCAATAAACCTGTCTCAAATTGCGATACATCATTGTGGAACCCGGATGAATGGAATATCTAGAGTTATGAGCTTCTTCCATGATCCTTTGTTGGAGGTCATCCACCCTTGGTACACAAAACCTACCTTGATATCTCAATACACCATCTCCCCCTTGTCCAGAAGCTAATACTTTTTGCTTATTAACATTTGCCTTTAATTCAAGAAAAATTGGGTCTTGATCCTGCTTTTCTTTCACTTCTAACACTAAGGATGACTCAACGCCATTCATCACCACTACTCCTCCTTCTATGGATTCCATTAGGTGAACTCCTAAGCGTTCTAGTCTGTGCACTTCCCTTGCTAGTTCTTTCTTATCTTCTTAAAAATGGGTGGTACTACCCATAGACAACCTGCTCAAGGCATCAACAACCACATTAACCTTAATTGGGTGATAAAGAATACTCATGTCATAATCCTTATGTAATTCCAACCACCTTTTTTGTCTGAGATTAAGCTCTTTCTGTGTAAACACACACTGAAGACCCTTGTGATCAGTGAATAAATCTACATGAACACCATAAAGATAATGGCGCCATATTTTCAAAGCAAATACTACGGCAACCAACTCTACATCATGGGTTGGGTAGTTCTTCTCATTAACTTTCAACTGTCTAGAGGCATAAGCTATAATAACTTTTACATTCTGCATTAATACACAACCCAAACCAACTCTATACGCATCACAATAGACAACAAAGCCTTGCCTACCTTCTGGTAAGGTCAAAACTGGGGCAGTAGTCAACCTCTTTTTCAATTCCTGAAAGCTTTTCTCACAAGCTTTAATCCATTGAAACATCACTGCTTTCTGAGTTAATTTGGTCAAAGAGGATGAAATAGATGAGAACCCCTCTATGAACCTTCTATAATAGCTAGCCAAACCCAAGAAACTCCTAATATCAATTGTAGATGTAGGTGTAGGCAAAATCTTCACTGCCTCTATTTTATGGGTATCAACTTTAATTCCCTCTCCAAACACAATATGGCCTAAGAATTCCACACACTCAAGCCAAAATTCACACTTAGAGAATTTGTCATACAACTATCTATCGTTTAGAGTATGGAGAACTATTCTGAGATGACTAGCATGATCTTTATCATTCCTCGAATAGATTATTATGTCATCGATAAAGATGATAACAAACATATCCAAATAAGATTTTAATACTCTATTCATAAGGCCATGAATGTTGCAGGAGCATTGGTCAAACCAAAGGACATAACTAGGAACTCATAATGACTGTAACGGGTCCTTAATGTTGTCTTTGGAATATCACATTCCCTTACTTTCAACTAATGGTAGCCTAATAAGAGGTCTATCTTAGAGAAACAAGTAGCACCCTGAAGCTGATCGAAAAGATCATCAAATTTTGGAAGAGGATACTTGTTTTTATGGTAACCTTGTTCAACTGGCGGTAATCTATACACATGCTAAGGGAACCATCCTTCTTTCTCAAAAATTAGACCGGAGTGCCCCAAGGTGAGACACTTGGTCGAATGAAGCCCTTATCAAGGAGATTATTCAACTACTCTTTAAGCTCTTTCAACTCTGTTGGTGCCATTCTATATGGAAGAATAGATATAGGACAAATATCTGGGAGAATATCTATGCCAAAGTTTATCTCTCTCTCAGGAGGGACTCCGGGTAGATCATTTGTAAAGACTTTTGGAAACTCTTTTACTACTGAAACTGACTGAATAAGAGTTATCTCAACACTAGAGTCATTAACTAGGACTAAGTGATACACACACCACTTGGAAACTAACTTTATTGCCTTTAGGTACGAAATAAAATGATCCTTAGGCACTACTAAACTACTACTCCACTCTATAACTTGCTCATTACGAATTTTGAACTTAATGACTCGAGTTCTATAATCAATGGAGGCATAACAGGCATGAAGCCAGTCCATACCTAGAATGACATCAAAATCTACCATGTCTAACTCAGTTAAATAAGCTATGGTGTTCTTGTGATTGATGGATATGACACAATCACGATATACTCGCTCAGCTAGAATAGACTCCCCAACAAGTGTTGAAACACAAAAGGGTTCACAGAGTTTCTCCGGAAGAACATAAAAATTATTTGCAACATTAGGGTTGCAAAAGATAAACTTTCTCCTAGATCTAGAAAAGCATAAACATAAATAGTAAAGACTTTGATCATACCATTGACAAAATCTGGAGAGTTCTCTTGCTCTTGGCGACTAATGATCGCATAAAGACGGTTTATTCCTCCGCCGGTACCAGAAGTAGCTCCTCTAGATGCAGCCCTGTCTGGTGGAACAACTGATAAAGATTGGGCTCTATTGCCCTAATTTCCACTACCTTGACTATTCTTAGGGAACCCTTTCATGAAGTGACCCTCTTGTCCATACTTGAAACAACATGTGGAGCCATCGCGACACTTACCTAGGTGGGTTCTACCAAACTTAACACATGCAGGAGCCCAGTTACCTCCTTGCACCATACTACCCTGAGACTGTGTAGGTCTACCTCTGAAGTGTTGGGAATTCTGACTATTATACTCACCTTTATTTCTGGGTGGAGGTGCACTAGCAGATGATGGAGCATGTCCCTTTTGCTGCCCAGATTCACTCCCTCTCTTAGCCTTCTTATTTCTGAACTCCTCCCTGTCCCTCAGCTTCTTTTCCTCAACCTACTACACATATACCATCAACCTTGATATATCCATGTCACCTATTAGCATTACAACCTTACCTTCCTTACTCGACAGACGAGACAACCCAACAACAAACAAACTCATTCTACTTCTCATATCCATAACCATCTCTAGAGCATAACGGGATAGTTGGGTGAACTTCAACCAATACTCATAAACACTTAGGGAATCTTGCTTCAGTGTAAGAAACTCTTATACCTTGTCCTCTCTTAGTTCTTGGGAAAGAAACGCCCCAAGAAGGTCTCTTCAAAACATGCCCAACTCACAAGTGGTGATCCATCAGCTCTACTCTTCTTCCACTGGCCAAACCAAGTCCTAGCAACATCCTTCAATTGATATGCAACTGATGAGTCCATAATTTGGACATATTTAAGGTTATATTTTAATTGAATTAGTGTCCTTAAATGCTTAATTTGTCTCAATAATTGATGTAGACCTTGAGTTTCAGGTATTTGGAGTTAGAGACAAAGCATGTACACTATTGGGCAAAAAGAAACAAAGAAAGCCTTAGGAATGAATAAAAAAAGGCCTAATGATTGATGATGTCGTTCGGTGAATCACCAATATTATTCAGTGAAATGCCAAATCAGCAAGATACCACCTAAATTTATAGAGCACTGGAGCTAAAATAGGGGCGAATTCGGTAAGCAACAACCATATTCGGTGAATTGCCGATCTAGTCGGTGAAGGACAACCAGGTCGCCAAAAGTACAAAAGAAGATAGAAGCAGGTTCTGATAGGAGAGATGGAGGGATAATGGGCAAATAGCGGAGTCATTCAGCGATACCGACCTAGATTGCATAAAGTTATAGTACCCAGACCAAGAAAAAGTGAAAATGAAGGCGAGATGAAGAGAAATCGGTGAATCGCCAATCCATCAGCGACACCCGACTTACTTCACTGAGTAGCTCTGAGCAGTGACATTTCAGACTTGTTGAAATTAGTCTTGGGTAGAGAGAGAAATTCATTCAGAAAGGGAGAAAAGAATTATTGGGAGAGAAAACACTACCAAAGGGTTGGGAGAGCGATTTATCAAGATTTTGAGAGAGAATTTGTAAGAGAGAATATTATCAATTAAATTTCATCTATAGTTTTCATCTTGTACCCAACTATAGGGGTGATAATTAATTATGTTTATTTTTATTTTTTAGATAAGTGGCTAAAATCCTTTACTTGGGGTTTTGATCATGAAGCAATTTGTTGAATTTACTTAATGTGTATTTATTAACTGCTAAGAATGGTGCTAATTTGAAGTGGGTCTAAGTTGTTGCTGTGTTTCGAGATTGAATTACGTTACGTCGTGTGTCAATTTCAGTGTTGTGCACTTGCTCGAGAGAGAGGTGTGAGGCCAAGGTGGTAATCTTAGTATCCTTATTAGTGGGTTTTCTTAGTTTTAACTCAAGAGAGTGAAACAAAGGGCTTTTCCTTTGTATCAAGCTCGAGAGACTGGATTTGATGAGGGTAAAGAGCTGGGCTCCATTAAGCTAATGCTGAAGTTCGAAAGAATTCAACATAGAAAAGGTAATTGTTCGAGAGAAAATTACTTTATATATGGTTCGACCTACCCACAACAAATTAGTATATTATGAGCAGTAATGTTGACCCATTTTGTTGAGATTCAATAGTTGGCTGATCAATTCCCCAAGTTTTACTTTAATCTTTGATTACTTGAGTTGAGCTATAAGTTTGAATTGGTAGTTAAAACCCAAAATTTGAGATTTGAATATTAATTGTGCAAGAAATGTTTGATTGAAGAGAGTGTCATTGTACTTCCATTAAAGTGATTCGAAGAAAGCACTACTCCCTGTGGGATCAACCCAAACGCACATAGTTGGGTTATTATACTGATGAACGATCGTTGGCATTTAGTATTTGATGAAATGCCACTTGATACGTTAATCAAAATGGTGCCACTGCCGGGGTGTAGCATTACTTATGATTCTTCGATTGAAGATTTGACACTCTAAAAATTTGTTGTCTGTAGTTGAAGTAGTTTCGGCTACTTTGTGTAGGTAGTGGCTGGAATACGTGAAAGTGAACATGAGTTAAAAAGAGATGAATGACAGCCGAGCAGGTCATCGAGAAGGTATAGACGACTTCAATAGTGTCTATAACCCAGCGCAATCAGGTGGAATGGGTGCAATCTGCATCCCACAAACTGAAGAGAGTGCGATGTTTGAAGTCACTAGCACAATTCTTCATCTTCTCCAAATGAGAGGAATATATGGAGGGCTAGATCACGAAGACCCGTATGAGCATATGAGAAATTTTATTGAGGTTTGCAACCCTTTTTCATACAAAAATGTGTCTCAAGAGCCAATTCGACTGCAGTTAATCCCACTGTCCTTAACAGGAGAAGCTAATAAATGGTTAGCCGAGTTACCAAACAATTCCATCACATAATGGGAGGAGCTGGTTGTAGCCTTTAACAAAAGATTCTTTCTTTCATCAAGGATGATGAAACTTAGAGACGAAATTCAAAGTTTCAAGCGATAGGAGGGAGAACCCATCCATGAAATATGGGTGAGATTCAAGAAGCTCCTACATAAATTCCCAACTCATGGGTTACCAAATGAGTTGTTACTTCAATATTTCTATCGGAGTCTAGATTCGGTTAATAAATGAGTAGCTGATCAATTGGTACGAAAAGGAATAATGTTAAAAGTATTTGAGGTAGTTTCGTTTCTTCTGGATGAAATGACTAGGGTAAACCAAGCATGGTACACCCAAGATGATCATGTCTCTCCATTTCATTTTCGACTAACGCAAGAACAACTTGATAAAGAGAGAGAGATGACAACATCAAGAAGATGTTAACTCAAATGGAAGTTCTACAAGAGAAAATCAAGGGGACATGTGGAGTATTTCGAGTTGATGAGGGTTCTTCTTCCGGTTACTCAAGGCCGGGGGAGAACTAAGGTCGAAACTTCAAAAGATATGAGGAGGGTTTCCATCCACGCCATCAACAGCAAGGTGGGAATCAAGGTTGGAACTATAAAAAGGGGAGAAGAACAAAGAAGATATCATCAAGATTGGGCTGAGTAAGATGATTACTGGAAAAAGGAATATGATCATGAGGAGAACCAGAATTACTCAAGTGAAAGCCCAAACTCAAATGGGAGTGCAAGCAGCCCCTGGGTGAATGATTTATTATCACGCATACTTAATAAAGTTGAGGGTTCGGATGATTTGTTGAAAGGAATGAAAGATGACTTTTCGTCATTGAACAGTAAAGTAAATTCTCATGCCGATGCCATCAAAATACTTCAAGGACAACTGAGTCTATTATTAGCTCAGTTGACATCAAGGAAACCGATGGAAGATGACGAGAGAGGGCTGGTTGTAGTTACACGTAGCGAAAAGGTGGCAATAGGCAATGTCATGGGAAATGAAGATACTCAAAAGAATGAAGAAGGTAAAGGCGTGGAGGAACAAGATTCAGTTATTCAACAAAACCTTGCTAAAGAACGGCAAAAAGAAGTGGAACAACTTGTTCAAATTCCAAAAGTTATGCAACCTTTACCAAAAATACCTCCACCATTTCCTCAATGCTTAAAAAACAAGAATGAACATAAGAAGTTCAAGAAGTTCTTGTCGGTATTTCAAAAGCTATCAATAAACCTTTCGCTGGTGGAAGCATTATTGGGAATGCCTGGATAAGCCAAGTTTATGAAAGAGCTAGTCACAAGAAAAGGAACTTGGACTGTGAAACAATTGAAGTGTCCCATAGTTGCAGCGCAATTATGACTAAAGAGCTTATCAGAAAGAGAGAAGACCCCGGGGCATTCACTATCTTTTGCACCATTGGCATGCTCTAATTCGCGAAAGCTTTGTGCGACTTGGTGGCAAACATCAACTTAATGCCCTATGAAATATACAAGCAACTTGGTTTGGGAAAACTGAAAGCAACCACTATGAGACTCCTGATGGCGGACCGGTTAATCAAACATCCGATGGGGATCCTCTACGACATCTTGGTAAAGGTAGATCGGTTCATCTTTCCAGATGATTTTGTGATTTTAGATTGTGAGGTCGATGCCAAAATCCCCATTATTTTAGGAAGGCCATTCTTGGCAACTGGGAGAGCATTGGTGGATGTTGAAAGTGGAAAATTGAAGTTTCAGGTGAACGACGATGAGGTAACATTTAATATTTGTAAATCCATGAAACATCTAAGTGTTATTCATGTGGTGTCTACCGAGGATGTTATTGATGAGGTGGTAGCTAGTGTCAGCCATTTGATGTGCATGAATGAACCACTTGAATCTGTGCTTACTAATTATGATGAATCTAAAGTTCAGGGCAATGAGGGAGTAGTAGCTGCCTTAAAGGGATTAGGAGCATATTCAAAGAATCCAATAAAGCTGGATATTGACCTAAAAAATAGAGAAAGTCCTCCTATAAAGCCATCAACTGAGGAACCACCTAATCTAGAATTGAAAGTCATGCCTGCTCATCTCCAATATGCTTTCTTGGGGGCAAAAAACACTTTACCAATGATCATTGCAACTGATTTGCTTGAATGGTAGGTGAGTTTACTCATTGAAGTATTGCGAAAGCATATAAAGCTATAGGATGGACCATCGTTGATATAGTGGGCATTCCCTTTAGTAACTGTACTCACAAGATTTAGTTTGATACAGATTGTAAGACTAGTGTAGAGCATCATCAGAGATTGAACCCACCAATGCAAGAAGTGGTAAGAAAAGAGATCATCAAGTGGTTGGACGCAGGTGTGATATACCTTATTGCGGATAGAACATAGGTGAGCCCGGTGCAACCTATACCGAAAAAGGGAGGTATCACTGTACTTGCAAATGAAAAGGGGAGCTTGTGCCGACTAGACCGGTGACCGGGTGGAGAGTATGCATGGATTATCTGAAGCTAAACTCATGGACTGAAAAGGATAAGTTTCCATTGCCCTTTATGGATCAAATGCTTGACTTGGTATGAGAGAGGGGATGGTACTGCTCTCTAGATGGGTACTCCGGTTACAACCAAATCTCTATTGCACCGAAAGACCTAGAGAAAACAACCTTCACCTTTCCTTATGGAATGTTCGCATTTAAAAGAATGCCATTTGGGCTATGTAATGCCCTGGTTACATTTCAACATTGCATGTTATCCATTTTAACGGACATGGTAGAAGACTCTATGGAGGTATTCATGGATGAATTTTCAGTCGTCGGAGATACATTTGAAGAATGTTTGGCACACTTGGGGAAAGTACTCCAAAGATGCGTAGAAACAAACCTGGTTCTGAATTGGGAGAAATGCCACTTCATGGTGAATGAAGGCATAGTTCTTGGGCACAAGGTGTCACAAAAAGGATTGGAAGTCGATAAGGCGAAAATTGAGGTGATTGAAAAATTACCCCCGTCGATTTCAGTTAAGGGTGTTCGTAGCTTCTTGGAACACGCCGGTTTCTACCGGATGTTCATCAAAGACTTCTCAAATATTGCACACCCCTTGTGCAAACTCTTGGAGAAGGAAGTGAAGTTTTATTTTGAAGACGCTTGTATGACGACGTTTCGAAGATTGAAAGAAAAATTAGTATCCACCCCATTCAATATCAACCCTGATTGGTTCGAATCTTTCGAAGTGATGTGTGATGCTAATGGCACAACATTGGGAGTGGTATTGGGGTAAAAACGCAACAAGTTTTTTCAGCCAATTTAATATTCCAGTAAGACTCTAAATAGTGCTCAACGTAACTATACCGTCACCGAACAAGAGTTGCTTGCGGTAGTTTATGCATTTGAGAAATTCCGGGCATATTTGTTAGGCACTCGATTAATTGTTCACACTGATCATGCTGCACTCCGTTACATGATGGAAAAGAAGGATGCAATACTAAGTTTGACAAGGTGGGTGCTACTATTACAAGAATTTGACTTTGAGTTCAAAGATGGAAGAGGTTGCGAAAATCAAGTGGCTGACCATTTTTCGAGGTTGGAGGGCAAGGAGAATGATAAACCTGAAACTGACATAAATGATTCCTTCCCTGATGAACAAGTGTTTGCAACCTCCCCTGAAAAACCCCCTGGTATGCAAATTTTGCAAATTACAGTGTGTGCGGACTAATGCCTGATGAGCTGAACTTCTACCAACCAAAGAGGTTCATGTTCGACATTAAAATGTACTTCTGGTATGAACCTTACTTGTTTCGTGAATGTGCAGAACATACCATTAGAAGGTGTGTTCCAGAAGAAGAGGCGAGAGGAATTCTCCATGCTTGTCATGCGTCGCTAGTGGGAGGCCACCATAGCGGGGTGCGTACAACCGCTAAAGTTCTCTAGAGTGGATACTACTTGCCATCCCTTTACAAGGTTGCGTTTGAATTTGTAAAGAAATGTATCCAATGTCAGAAGCAAGATGGAGTATCTAAAAGGTTGGAACTAGTTTTTAGTAAATCTTGCCATCTACCCGTTGAGTTGGAATACAAAGCATTGTGGGCACTGAAAGCCTTAAATCAAGACTGGACAAAGACTTCAAGGGGGAGAGTGGAACAGTTAAACGAATTGGATGAATTCTGATTCAGAGCTTATGAAAGTTCAGCTCTCTACAAGGAAAAAATGAAGAAGTGGCATGATGCTAAAATCCTTAGGAGAGAATTTAGAGTGGGAGACTGGGTGTTACTATACAATTCACGACTTCGACTCTTCTCGGGAAAGATCAAGTCCAAGTGGTCAGGACCATTTAGAGTGAAAAGAGTATTCACCAATGGTGCCATAGAAGTTCAGGGGTAAGAGGGACCTGCATTTACGGTGAATGGGCTACGCTTAAAATTATACTGTGGAGAATGCCAGGAGATTTCTTTAACTGTGGTGGTGTACTTGGAAGATGCTTGAGAGCATCTTCACGTCGTGCCATGAAGTTAAATAAGGCGATTCATGGGAGGCAACACAAGTGTTAGTGTTTTGAATAATGTGTGTTGATTTTACAGGAATAGGGATCATAAGCGAGACAAAAGTTTCCTAGTGAGTCATAAAACTATTTCGGCGAGTACGAGCACTCGGCGATCAGTTCACTCCATGGACAACCGAACAATTTAGTAAAGATTCCCTGTGACCTTGCTCTACTTGTTTACAGGCTATATTGTTTTCATTTCTTATCAATCTTTATTTACTGTTAATATTTAGTTTGCTTGCAATAAATACCCACTCTCTACCCACATTGGGGACAATGTTGACTATTTTTGGTGGGGGTATTCCACTGCTTATGTCTCAATGTCTTCACCGTTGACAACACCCCTTGTTTATGTGAAATGTGACTGTTCTTGTGCAAATTTGAGTATCAGTTTTGATCAATATTGCTGACTCAAATAATGCTCATAATCAAACGAACATGAATGTGCGGATACGATGAGGCCAACTGAAGTTACATAGTAAATATGTGAACTCTTTGCATCTCGTTGTGACTAGCCAAGTATCAAATTGATTCTCTTGTGATGAACATTGCACACTAGCGAGAGTGTGGAGTTTTGCTTGACTTTGGTGTCAATGCCTTGTGTGATGAGCTTACTGTGAACCATGCATGATAACACCTAGAATTTGCCCCGTTGGTCCGGTCGACTAAGTAAGGTTATCTCTCGATATGATCTTAGGCAACTTCGAAGAGTGTGAGCCAATTTAACATATACCTCTTTTGTGGCCTACCTTGTGAGTGTGTGAACTCTTTTGAACACCCCTTGAGCCTTACCTTTATTTGGAAGAAACTTGATGAAAGCATGACCTTTCTTAATCCACTACCCATATTCCTTGTGATTCGTGGTTGATTAAATAGCCAACTTAGGCCAAAACCCAAAGTTGGGGTGTGGTGAAAAGATAAGGCAAGTCAAGAAGTACAAGAAAAGTGCCCTTTAACCCATGGTGTTGAGAAAAATAGAACCCCTCCATACAAAAAAAAAAAGAGAAAGAAAAGAAAAAAAAAGAAAACGACTGAAAAAGTTGTGAAATAAAGTACAAAAGAAACGAGGTTCCGAACAATCCATGGAAGTGAGTAATGGGATGACTTATGATCACTAAATAAGATGATGAAAGAAGAGGAAAGGGAGTGTTGAAAGCACCACATTTCACGAGGATGAAAGTCACTGAGCCTAAATGCCCATACCTTTGAAATAAGCCCTATTACAAGCCTTAAAAAGACCTTTTTGATCTTGAGTGAGCTGAAACAATTGTTGATTGGAAAATACTGGCAAACCTATGGGTGAAAACATGCATTGTGTTCTTCTTTGTGAGAGTGAGCGTTGCATTTGATTCCAGAATTTTAAATGATTAAACCATTGTGTATGAATATGAAATTATTCTTTGTGTGAGGGCATTTGAATACCTTTGTTGAGCTCGAACTTGCATTTGAAGCAAGTATAATGAGCTTGAGAATTTTTGACAATAGTGTGTCACAACTTGAATATTTGAGGATACAATTGATCCTTGCATAAGTAAGTTGAGCCTTGTTGTGTACATTCATGAGTGAGTGTTGTGTAGCACTGTTTGAGACATCCTCTTTGAACTGCTGAACTTTAGTTTTATTTGACGACAAGCAAAAGTTTAAGTTAGGGGTGTTGATGAGTCCACAATTTTGACTCATTTAAGGCTATATTTTAATAGAATTAGTGTCCTCGAATGCATAATTTGTCTATATAATTGATGTAGACCCTTGAGTTTCAGGTATTTGAAGTTAGTGACAAAGCGTGGACACTATTGGGCAAAAAGGAACAAAGAAAGCCTTAGGAATGAATAAAAGAAGGCCTGATGATTGATGATGTCGTTCGGCGAATCGCCAATATCATTCAGCAAAATGCCAAATCGCCAAGATACCGCCTAAAGTTACAGAACGTGGAGCTAAAATGGGGGCAAATTCGGCGAGCAACAACCATATTCGGTTAATCGACGATCTAGTCGGCGAAGGACAACCAGGTCACCAAAAGTACGAAAGAAGATACAAGCAAGTGCTGATAGGCAAGATGGAAGGATAATGGGTGAATCACAGAGTCATTCGGCGATACCGACCTAGATCGCCTAAAGTTATAGTAGCCAGACCAAGAAAATCTAAAAAATGAAGGCGAGATGAAGAGAAATTGGCGAATCGCCGATCCATCAGTGACACCCGACTTACTTTGTCGAGTAGCTCTGAGTAGTCACATTTCAGACTTGTTTAAATTAATCTAGGCAAGAGAGAGAAATTCATTCAAAAAGGGAGAAAATAATTATTGAGAGAGAAAATACTACCAAAGAGTTGGGAGAGCGATTTTAGGAATATTTTGAGAGAGAAGATTATCAAATGAATTTCATCTATAATTTTCATCTTGTACCCAACTATGGGGGTGATAATTAATTCTGATTTTTTATTTATTTTTTAGATGAGTGGCTAAAACCCTTTACTTGGGGTTTTGATCATGAAGAAAATTGTTGAATTTACTTAATGGGTGTTTATTAACGGCTAAGAATGGTGCTAATTTGAAGTGGGTCTAAGTTATTGATGTGGTTTGAGATTGAATTGCATTACGTCGTGTGTTAATTTCAATGTTGTGCACTTGATCGAGAGAGAGGTGTGACGCCAAGGTGGAAATCTTAGCATCCTTAGTAGTGGGGTTTCTTAGTTTCAGCTCGAGAGAGTGAAACAAGGAGCTTTTCCTTTGTATCCAGCTCGAGAGAGTGGATTTGATGTGGGTAAAGAGCTGACCTTCATTTAATCAATGTTGAGGTTCGAAAGAATTCAACATAGAGAAGGTAATTTTTTGAGAGAAAGTTACTTTATATATGGTTTGACCTACCCACAACAAATTAGTCTATTATGAGCAATAATGTTTACTCATTTTGTTGAGATTCATTAGTTGGCTAATCAATTCACCAAGTTTTACTTTAATCTTTGATTACTTTAGTTGAGCTATAAGTTTGAATTGGTAGTTAAAACCCGAAATTTGAGATTTGAATATTAATTGTGCAAGAAATGTTTGATTGAAGAGAGCGTCATTGTACTTCCATTAAAGTGATTTGAAGGAAGCACTACTCCCTGTGGGATCGACCCCAACTCATATAGTTGGGTTATTATATTGAAGAATGATCGTTGGTATTTAGTATTGGATGAAATGCCACTTGATACGTTAATCAACAACTAGTTCTACTCGTTTAGCATCGGCAACATGCGTGAGATCAAATACCTTTTTCAGTTACTTAATAAAGTTCTCTGGATCCTCAGTAGTGCTTGAACTAGTGAAAGTTGGAGGATTCATCCTCAAGAATTTGTGGATCCTCGAAGTGACAGCCTCTTCTTGTCGAGATCTTCTTTGTTGCCCAACCTGGTTAGTCACAACTTGACTAAGAATCCTTATCGCTTCTCTGAACTCAACATTAGTAACTTCTCCTTGGGGTTGCACTTCAAGTGCATTTGGTAGCCCTTGCTCCTCAACATTACGCCTAGTAGGACGACCTCTGACAGCTCTTCGTGGAGGCATGATTAACTAAAAGACACGTGCAAGCACGAACTAGAAAGATACTTTTATAGAGATGAACTCTATCATACGAAATGAGTATGAAAGAAGTGATATAAGTTCCTAAGTGTTGCAGCCTCCTAATTATAGATATGGCGCTCTTCACACCGATAACTAGGATTTTATAGACACGACTTTATAGACTCCCTAGGACTCTTCAACTCTGGGCTATGATACCAAGTTTGTCACACCCCGAGCCTACACCCTTGGCGGGACTGGCATTCGAGAACCATTGCTGGCCCCAAGCGAACCCGTGGCCTAGCTTACTTACTCAGCGAAAGACTCTAAGCATTATTACAATGATCAAATGCATCTCTACTCAACTGTTTAATACAAATAACTTAGAACGTTTAAAAGTCAAACATTGAACTTGGCCAAAATGGAAACTTAAGTCTTAAAATCAGGAATAACAATGTAAAGAAAATTGAACTACTAAATGTCTGCCCATCTATGAAACCTCTAAAAGAAAGAGGCGTGTTGGTACAAGACCCCCAATTATCCTAACAAATGAAATACTAGAAAGCAATGTAAAAAGGAGCTCTCCTGAAAGCAAAGAGGCTCACCAACACACTCCGAGTGCTCAACTGGATCAACGAGGCGCTGGATGATGATCCTGGTTAACTGTGTCTGCATCATTACAAAGATACAGGCCAAATGGCATCAATACATTGAATGTACAAGTATGCGATGGTAAAACAAAACATAGCATAAGCTTGAAAGGAATCTGAAAGAAACACTTACCTTGGCTTTACTCAACTCAAGAACAACTTAACTCAATATAAAGCAATAAAACACATTCAATATATAGAAAGCTTTTAAAACAGTAGAAAACAACTTAGTTCGTTAAAGAAATGCAATAACAAACTCAACTGTACTCGTATAATAAACTAAAATAGTTTATGTGGGAGTTTGTCGAACCGACAACCACCATCTTGATCTTAAGTGGTGATACATCGTCTTACCCATCCTGCCAGAAATGTCCTATACTTTGCCTTCATATAGAACACCTTAACTAAGTGGATCCACTAGTCTATGCTAAAAAACACTAAAAGAATCATCTAAAAAGTATGATCCTATACTACCAATGATGGCTACTTTGTTTGTGGAGACTTGAGTTATTATGAACTCTCATCCTCATATCGGTGCTCCATACTACTCCCAAAAATATACTTAGCTCATCTGTTTTTAAGACAAAATTTCTTCCTTTTGTTTGAGATAATTACTCAAAACTTAGCTTAAAAGCTATTTTGGAATCGATGTTCCCTTCTTGCTCAAATGTGAAAACATTTCTAACTTTTGGGAATACTTAGTTCCCATATAATCTTTGAAGAAATGAACTTTACTCTTAACTTTTTAGTCAACTCGAAACTTAGGTCTTAAGACAGAGTTTAAAAGTTTGTGGAAGACTTTTGAAAATATTATGAACTTCTCTTGACTTGATTCTTAACTTCTAGACTTGACTCTTAACTTTCCTTGAATTGAATCATGGATTCAAGGTTCATGATCTCATGTTTATGGATGATTTCATGATGTTTGGACGTACCTTAGAGTGTTGGAATCAACTAGAAAACATAGGTACGTTGCTAAGAAACTAGTACGAAAAGATGGGGGAGGAATGGGGAGAATTGGCGTCCCTGGCGCTCTGAGAGGCGTGGGGCGCCAGCCCTTGAAGTTTAGAGGACTGACTTGGGAAGCTCTGGCTGGTGCGGCGCCCTAGAAGTCAAAGTTCAGAGACCCCTTCTTGGGGCTCTAAGAGGGGCGGCACCCCGGGCCTTTGCCCAGGTCTCCTCCGACTTTACTTCTTCGTTTTTCATCTCTAAACACCCTATTTCGACTTAGTTCTTTCCCCAAACACTTAGAATTGTTTATAGCCTCAATATATACTAGATTCAACTCGAAAATACACCCAAAAACATGAATAAAATCTGAAGAAAACATCAACAACACAACCCACAAGAATTCAAACGAATTTCATCAAAAACTCAAAGGATTTACTTTCAAATCTAATATACTTCCCTGAATTGAATCATGATTGGCACGTGGGTGAGCTAACCGAATGCTATGTGATCTCACATACCTCGTATGATTGAATACCTGGCGAAATCCACATCCAAACTCTAACGTTCTTGACGATTCTTGATTTTTCTTCCCCTTTCTCCTCTTTTCTCTTTTCTCCAAGCCCTAGCGTGAACTTCAACTTTTATAAAATGACTAAAATCTGAGTTGACCCCAATTAAAATCCTAAAAAATGGATAAAAATAATTAGGTAAGGAAAAGACTAAATTACCCTACCAAAATCCGGCTTAGTCTTTCCTTATTTGAACAACCAAACTTCAAATGGTCATATCTCACTTATACAAACTCAGAATCGCATAAATTTGGCGGGGTCAGAAATATTATTCCAAGATCTTTCTTAAGATATCTGGAAACACACCTAACCCATCTTGAGGTAGGAGTTATGGTCGTTTGAAGTTGACCAAAAACTCAAATTAACATACTAAACAACTTGTAACACCCCGTAACTAGAAAGAACTAGAAAAAAGTTCAAAATTGGAAATAGTCAGTTTTGGAAAGAATATAAAAATCTGGAAATTTGTTAAGTGTGTTAAAGTTGAGTTTTTGGTCAACTTCAAATGACCATAACTCCTAGATCAGGATGAGTTAGGTGTATTTCTAGATATCATAGGAAAGATATATTTCCAACGCTGCCGAGTTTGCGTTATTCCAAGTTTGTATGAGTGAGATATGCCCTTTAGAAGTTGGGTTGTTTAAATAAGGAAATGTCCAAATCGGATTTTAGGAGGGTATTATGGTCTTTTCACCACCCAATTAAGTTAATTCATTTTTAGCAATTAAATTGGGGTCTAAACTGAATTGGTTCAGTTTAGACAATTGGAAATTTATGCCAGGGTTTTTGGAGAAAAAACGCAAGAGGAGAAAAGAGGAGAAAGGGCAAAGTTCGTCGTTCTTGAAGGTTTAGCATGTGAGTTTCGACAAGGGTTGATCCCTAAAGAGGTATGTGAGTATTTTGTAGTGTTGGTTTTGTTCACCCACGCGCCAATCATGTTTATTTCAGCGAAGTTCGTTCTAGAAAGTTGAAAGTTGATGAATCTTGAATGGCATTCTTGAAATTGGCCTTCGTTCTTGAGTTAGGTTGAGATTGATGAGTTCCTTGAGGTTAAAATGTTGTTTCCTTGAGTTTTTTAAGTTTGATTCTTGTGTATACATACTGGGTATGTCAATCTAAAGGGAATTTGAGAAAAAAGAACCGAGTTTAGGGGAATTGGGGTTAGAAAACGAAGAAGGAACAAGTCGGCAGAATTTAGGTACCAGATCCGTGTCGCGGACCTGTTTCGCAGGATTGAAAAAGTTCTCCTCGCTTCACGGAGTGGTCACGGGCCATTCTGCCTCAAAAGTTATTTTCGTTACCAAATAATTAAATACATCTCCGCCTCGCGGACCTGCTTTCAGACAATGATTTCTTGATCTTTTATCATGTTTAACTGTCTAAACACACTCCTAAACATCATGAGATCTTTCCCATCACAAATCACAATCCTTGAATCCATAATTCAATTCAAGGAAAGTTAAGAGTCAAGTCAAGAGAAGATAAGAGTCAAGTCAACAGAAGTTCATAATGTTTTTTAGATGTCTTTTTCAAGCGTTTTAACTTTGTTTTAAGACTTGAGTTTAGAGTTGAGTAAATAGTAAAGAACAAGGTTTGAAGTTCATGTCTTCAAAAGAGTATACGGGGACTATGTATTCCCAGAGATTAAAATTGTTTTCACATTTGAACAAGAAACGAAACTGAAATTTCCAAAAGAGCCTTTGAGCTAGTTTTCAGTTAAAGAATAAATGTTTTCACATTTAAAGAAGAAAGGAAACCTTGATTTCCAAAAGAACCTTTGAGCTATAGTTTTCATTTAAAGTGTAAATATTTTCACATTTGAGCAAGAAAGGAAACTTTGATTTTTAAGAGAGCTTTTAAGCTAAGTTTTGAGTAATTATCTCAAACCAAAGAAAGAAGTTATGTTTTTAAACATATGAGCTAGTATATTTTGGGAGTAGTATTGAGTACCGATATGGGGGAGAGTTCAGATAACTCACAGCCCCAATTAACCATGTAGCCATCATGGGTAGTAAATGATCATACTTTTTAGATGAATCCTT
Source organism: Solanum tacnaense (assembly GCA_029582525.1). Classification (NCBI taxonomy): domain Eukaryota; kingdom Viridiplantae; phylum Streptophyta; class Magnoliopsida; order Solanales; family Solanaceae; genus Solanum; species Solanum tacnaense. The sequence goes on from JAJOOD010003418.1 coordinate 30,161, forward strand.
AAGTGTTCTTTTTAGCATAGACTAGTGGATCCACTTATTTAAGGCGTCCTATATGACGACAAAGTATAGGACAGTTCTGGAAGCATGGGCAAGACGTTGTATCATCACTTAGGCTCACAGTGGTGGTTGTAGGTTAGAGAAACTCCCACAACAATATTTTGTCTTTTTATATACATCAGAGATATTTGTATTTTCATATACGAACAGAGTATATATTGTATCTTTGCATACATACAAAGTTATAATTGTATTTCTAAATACACAGAGTTGAAAATCATGTTCTAAAGCCTTTTTTTATACTGCATTTATTTACACTACTTTATATTGAAATGAGTTAAGTCAAGTTAAGTTAAGCCAGGTAAGTTCTTCAGTTCCTTTCAATCTTATTTCTTGTTTAGCATTCCAACTCGCATACTCATACATTCAATGTACTGATGCCAGTTGGCCTGCGTCATCTTATGATGCAAGCACAGGTGACCAGGATTAGCATCCAGTGCCTCGTTGATCAGGTTGAGCACTCAGAGTCTGGTGGTGAGCCTCCTTGCTTTCCCAAAGATCCCTTTTATTGCTTTTAGAATTTTAGTTCATTAGGATGTCGTGGGTCTTGTCCCGACATCCATCTGAGTTATTAGAGGCTTCATAGATAGACAGTTAGTTAGTTCATTTGTCTTTACTGTTTTACTGGCTTATGTTCATATTTGAGTTTCCACTTTGGCTAAGTTAAATGTTTATTTCTAAAACATTATGAGTTTAGTTTTGAAACAATTTAGTTACCGTGCATTTGAGTTCTTTTCTTAATGCTTAAAGTCTTCCCTGAGTAAGTAAGTCAGGCCAAGGGTTCTCTTGGGGACAATAATAGTTCTCGAGTGCCAGCCACGTCCGGAGTGTAGGCTCGGGGCGTGAGACAAATTTTCTAGATTTTTATATTCTTTCAAATAAAATGGCTATTTCCAATTCTTAACTTCTTCCTAGTTATTTCAATTTGTGAGATGTTACAGGTTTGTCTAGATAGACATAAGCTAGTGGATCAACGTAAGCTAGAATTTAATGGTTCTTACATTAGCAAATGAGAACACCTCTTTTCGATTTGGGGTAGACACCAGATTCCATGCTAATAACTTACATGGTCTTACATATCGGTTAAAGGTAAATTTACCACATCAATGAACCAAAGATACTTCAAGAAGTATCTCACGAATGTTTTAAAGATGTTATCTTGCATTGACCATGTTTTTATGACTTATGTTTTCTAACTCTTTTATCTCATGTTTTAGCTTAATCATTGCATATCATGGAAAGGTCCCTTTAATCATGAATTTTTATACTTTATGCATTGCTATCATACTTGGTACATTTTTGTACTAATGCACACTCTTGCCTATATTCTCCCAAATATAGGACCTGATGGTCTAGATTCACATCTCTGTGGCTAGGGAACATCTAGTAGATATTGAATATTCGTGAATCAAGGAACGAGCCCCGATTTCATATCGTCTTTCCATTTAAGTTTTGTATGTGATCTACGGGTTACATCCCGATCATTCCTTATATACTAGATGCCTTGAGACTATGTTACACTTCTGTTAAAATTTATAAACTCTTTCGCTATGAAATTGTCTTTCAAACCTTCTTAATGATCCATCATCTTGTATGATGTATGCTAAGTGTCTTTTGTAGGTCCTCTAGGGGTCCTATACGCCATTTTACGCCTAGGGTCTACCTTGGGTCGAGACAAACTTGGTATTTAGAGCACACGGTTTAGAAAGGTCCAAGGAAGTCTCATAAGCCAGTCGAATAGTCTCATAAGCTCTTCAGGGTCACTCTCCTAATCCTTATCTAATGTTGTAGACACGTAATTTTTCACTGAACTTAAGGTCTTACACCCTTTTTAGAGATTAAATATTTTATAAAAAATCTAAATTAAATATTTTGGTTTTTACCTTATTTTAATAAGTTTATTTTAAAAGATTTAAAAATAACAAAAAAATTATATATTTTCTGTTAGTTTGATTCAATAAATAAGCTAGTGTTTCTTAATTATATTTTTATATAAACTATTAAAATTTTATTATATTTTATTACTTCAAGATAGTAAGTTAATATTTTTATTATTATATTTTATATATAATTTAATTAAAAATAATTACTAACCCAAACTACCCCATTAACATCATTAATCCAACACTCCCTCACATCTTCTCACTATCCCTATACTACACCCCACACCCCTCAACCCCTACACCACACAACCCACCCTACACACTACTACACAACACACACATACATTACTATACATATAGGAACACACCCACAGCACACACACACAAAAAAACAAGTCACACAGAGATAAACGTACAGAACTTGAAAAAAGAGGACAACAAAAGAAAACAAAAGGAGAAAAGACACGACACAATACACGCACATAAAGAAAAAAAAATCAACAACTATAAAACAAAAAACAAACGCAGCAATGAGAAGGAGAAAAAAGAAAAAGAAAAGAAAAGAATTTACACAACAACATAACATTTAGAAACAACAAAGGTTAAATTTCAGGTTCGCTTTCGTGGTTTCAAGTTCGTGGTTCTAATTATGATCTTTTCTTTCGTGAATTAATTTTCACAAGAGGTAAAACTGAATTCTATTTTATTATTATTTTGTTAGTTTTATGTCATGATTGTGCAAGAATTGATTCCAATATATTGAAGTTGAACATATTTCGTATATGTTTTACTTATTAATATTTTTTAATGTAATTATAATATGATATATGTTGAGATTTTTATATTGTTAAATTTAGAGTAAAAATATAACACCTGGCTATTTCTTGTTTTTTTGATGTATTTTATTCATGTCTTTTGTAATGTATGGTTGTTTGATAACGTGATTGCGTCATGAGTGATTGTTAAACATATTCATATTGTCCCGCGTTTAGTTAGATTGTTAAAACTTATATAGTTAGTTAATTGGAAATTGATTGTTGAAGGCTTAGTTTGATATTAAACTTATTCACCATATTAGAAGATCATCTTTTAAGTGAGAGAGAAAAAATATTCTTGTTAATAATTTTACTATTAATCAAATAGTTTGTTTGGTCAATTGTTTTGAAAGATAAAAAATGGGTGGGTCCAACTTTGATAAGAAAAATAAGATCTAAGCTTCAATATTTTTTTTATTCGTTTCCATGTAGTGGAAATGGTTAAGCTTGTAAATATAATTAAAAATAAAATTAGAATTCATTAATCAATGGGATAAGGGTCTGAAAAATACTCCAACTTTGGTCGGATTTGCTGTTGCGATACTAAACTTTCATAAGGACCTATTACCTCCCTGGACTATTTAATACCGTATTTTTTACCCCCTGAACTATTTAATAGTGTATTTTAAAGGTATATATGTGCCCACGTGGACACACTACTATTTCTAATTTTGCATTATTTTTTATGTCCACGTGAGCAAATATATATGTTTAAAATACGGTATTAAATAGTCTAGGGAGGTAATAGGTTCTCATGAAAGTTTAGTATCGCA
>JAJOOD010003419.1:0-53114 GCA_029582525.1 Solanum tacnaense
ATGGAGAGATTCTAAGAAAGTAATATTATATTAATAAGGAAAGAAACAAATGAGATTAATTCATCTAATTAAAACGAAAAACGTTTGTAACATAAAGAATATAGAGAGATTCTAGGAAATTAATAGTATTTTATTGTTAAGGAAAGGAATTAATGAAATAACGTTATTAGTTAACATATATGATTAGTAGGAGTGATTTCAATAAATGCTAATAATAATTAATAAGGAAATATATAGTTTTTCATGAAGGTTTTAAATAGAAAATAAGCAAAAAATTTAAAATTTTGACAAAATAGCTAAATAGTCATTCTGGCTATTGAGGCATGCCACATCATCATTCTTACATTCAGCTTTATATTATTATATAGATTCTCTGTCACAAGAACTTTAGAATTCACTTAAGAATTTGAGATTTATGTATATTTTTTTTAATTTTATTTGTAAACAAATATCTATTTTGTAAGTTATTATGCTTAATGTAGCCATGCTTTTATATATTTTAGGATATATTTTTTAGTTTTCATTACACAATAAAGAAAATTATATCTGACCTTTAATTGATTGTAGGTGAGCCTCATTTTATTTTTGTTTAGATAAAAACAATTACTAGTGTTCTATAAAATTTTGTATCAGTTTGATTCTTATTGACACCTATTAAGTTTGTTTTGCTCATTTGAGAATTGAGTTTCAATTCGTGTTTTTTTCTTTCTATAATTGTATGTTTATTTTCTGTCAAAATAATGTAACCTTGTCTAATATTTTACAGATTATTGCTCTATCGAATAGTAGTGTCTATTTTAATATCTATATAATCTTACATGCGTTAAGGAAGGAGAAAATACAACTATTTTATTCTACAAACTTAAATGGGTAACAAGGTAGGGTTGAAAGAAACCACACCATTTTACTCTTTTTTGAATGAGAGCTTAAATATATTTACATTGTCTTTGAATTGATGAGTATGACTTCACTAATAGGTTATTAAGGCCAACGGTTCATATGAATTTATTTTTTAGATGAATTAAATTTTAAACTTTCTCCTTGTTCAAGGTGTACAGGGATATGTATGTATCAATATTTATTTATCTAATTACCTATAATTACTACAGATTTGTATAATGAAATATGACTTATATTAAATATTTAGAAAATATTTATATGTATTATTAAAAAGGCTTGATGTAATATTTTTTTTATAGAAATATTGCAATTTGTGGCGGTCAGAAACCTCCACAAATTAGATTATGGGAATATACATATCACATTGTGGTAATTTTAAACACACACAAACATAATCTAAAAATTTTTAAATAATATGATGGAGGTTGTAAACTATCACCAATTGACTTAAAAAACCTCCACAAATTCCAATGCACGTTTGCGACGGTCGTCATGGAGGTTTCTTCAAACCGCCACAAATATGCTCGTGGCAAAGGTAATTGTAGCATTTTTAAAAACCGCCACAATTCTTATTGTGAGGGTCAAAAACTGCCTCAAATTGACAAAATAACTCCCATAAATTGAGCATTTTTTTGTAGTGTCTTTTTCAACACTTTATTTAAATTAATTAGGTTATTTTTACTTTTTTTATCTCGTCATATCTGGAACGAGCGACTAAGTTTCAAATATTCTTAGCTTTGGTTTTGGATGATTAACATTGAATCAAGTTTCGAAGTTGGATTTTTTGTTTTGAATTATCAAGTGCTTATCGATTTTGCATTTTTTCATAAGTACTTTCTTATCATGTTTTCAGTTTATAATTCTGTATTTTTTCATGAAATCATGAGTGGCTAAATACCACGATTAGGATTGTGGGATCTATGACGTAAATCTAAATGTAATCTCATAAGACGAATGGAAGGCGATTTATATTTGCAAATCATAATTTAGCTTTCGCTATTCATGTATTCTAATGAGTGCATGCATTACAGTTAGCATGTATCTGCCATTTGTTCTAGAGAAAAATGATAGTTGAGAAAAAGCTGAATTAACATAAGAAATGGAGTCGAAGTTTGAGTTCGAGAGAAAAGAACTTTAACACTATCGTAAGCGAGAGTAAAACTTGTTAACACTCTAGGACCGAGAGGGTGTGAGTGAAAGTTATCTAATTATACTGAGAAGTGTTAGATATATCTAACTCGCCTGTATTTTGCATAGATGAATTGCCTGAAACTCATTTACGAAAAAACACTAGATGCAACGTTATAAGGAACACAATTTAAGTATCATTTAATTGTCGAAACAACTTTAGAATTAATACTCTGTTAATTGTTAATCTGGATTTTGCTTAACAATCTTAGTTACTAGAAATTTACAACTAAACCCAATGTACATTCCGTAAATGTTTTCTTTAGGATTTAATAACAACATTTGGGTAAACGCGACAGTGAAATCATTTTTGTAAAGAAATTCTCTGTGGGATCGACCTCAACTCACGTTGAGTTCTATAAATTGACTTCGACCATTTATATTCCTTAATTGAGGTGTAAGTTTGGACGTATTAATCACCTTTGATAATATTATCGCTCTTTGTCGTGTGCCATCTAAGTAAACGGGGAAAGGGCAAAGGAGAGTACAAACACTTCTTGGCATACTTACAAAGATGAGGAAAAGCCGCATACATCCAAACCTGAAATTAATAAAATAACAAATAAATAAACAGAGACTATGAAATACTATATAAATATATACGAGTTTATTATAAATCAAGTACATAATTGATAATAAGTACCAAAAATGCCAGGGGAAGCCATACAGAGCATACGATGCATTCCCTCTTTCATTGTACACTTCACTCTGCTTCTTCAAATTAATTTTGTTCTTCAAATACATCACTGTTAGATCAAAACAATATTTCCCCCACGAATAACTCTTGAAGAAATCTAAATCATACACCATCTTAATGTGGTTTGAATCCACAATCTTAGATCGATCATGGGCAAGCAACATCGAGTGGACGAACCAAACTAAAAAGCTCTTCAACTTCTACTCCTTATTTAATCTGGTACCCTTAATCAAACTCATCAACTTTGTAGCAGTAATATTCTTATTCTTGGTCACTTTATAATGAAATTTCTCACCTTTCTGAAGTACTTTTGTCATTTTTGCATCACGGGGGTATGCTGAGCAATTCAGCCTCGTAATCAATGCAAATTCTCTTAAGCCAAATCAAGCAGGCTTATCATTTACACAGAACCACATCTCATGCAATTTTCTATCATTTTTCACAAGTCGTAGCAATATATAATGGACCATCTGTCTATTGAACTTGAAATATTCTGGAATATGCCTCAAGTGTCCAAAACAAGTACCTTTAAAGTCATTATAATTTTTTTCTTGAACTAAAAGTTTTCTAAAATCATGATGAAGAGTCATTCTTGCTCTCACAGGAATTTTTGCTGGAAACAATCCTAACTCATCCATCCATGTCATTATATTATAGGACTTACCAAAGATCTCTCTTGCACAAATTGGCAAGGACAGTGGATCATCATCCCCATCTCTAGTATCTCGGGTATCTCTACTACTCTCCTCATCTCCACTGTTAGTTTTCTCTTCACTAGATTCAACATCATCACTAGCCTGGGCACTACTGTCCTCATAGTTGTCAATCTCAGCCATTGTATCAGAATCCGAGTTAGACTTAGGTTCTTCAACTACAATTTTTTTCTTTTTTGAAGATCTAAAAACTTCTTCAGTCTTTCTTTCTTATTATTTGAAGCTTTACGAACAGATCGTTTAACGATGTTGCCTCTAATTTTAGCCATATTGTTCTATATACAAAAACATAATTTTCATATCAAAATATCACCACTAGTCTATTAACACAAATAGAGTAATGCTAAAAGAACTATGCAAAAAAAGTACCAGTTCCAACAAAACTTGACAATGCCATTGACATAAACACCATTAAAGTCGACCAAAATACAGTAAGAACTTTCAAATTGATAGGCCAGATAAACATAAAAAATTCAAAATTTCTACGCATTATCCAAAGCAAATTGTAGTAATGATTATGAATAAAAAGCATGAACTAAAACGGGTCAGATTTTCAGAACTTTAAGCAAAAATCTAAACTTCGCTACACTATCGCAATAAAAAAAATCAAATAGGCTAAAAGTTATTGAAAATACGATTAAACTTACTTGAGAGGAAGAAGATTCCAAAAATATCCAACTGAACTTGGGAAGAAGATCGAAAAAGATTCAACTGACTTGGGGAACAAGATTGATGAAAAAAAAAATCTTCACTTCGCTTTTCAAGAACGATTATAGGATCTTACTTTTCTTTATGTTTTCAATAATGGAAGATGGAAGTTTTGTTGGAGAATGAATAGTTTTATGGAGGTTGATGATTTCGTAAAGCAGGTTTATAGAAGAAGACAAAGAGTTCTCTGAAACGTTCTGAGGTTTCCTCGGAAATATTTATACCTAATATTATTAAATATTTTTTTATTTTTCTTGGGATTGTAATTTAATTTTTATTATGGAGGGATGAATTTATTTAATGTTGAAGTGTTGGGATGAAAATAATATTTTATATACTTGTATTTTTATCCCCGAGTTCATATAATGATGAAAAGGCCCATGACCCCACAATCCAACCCCACTTTTTCACTTTTTCTATCCATAACCCTAAAAATTAACTCAAAAAGAAATTAGGTGGCTATTGTTCAAAAAGTTTTAAAGGTGTGCCCAGTGTCAATTCTTCTCCACTTAGTTACCTAGGTGAGAGATCCTCTTCTTTGGTCAGCTTATCAAAGCATTTCCAATATATCCTCATCATCATCCCCATCAGATACGTCATTTTTTCAATCACTATCATAAGCTATAGTTGGACTACATCCTGAAATTATAACTTTGGTATCATGACTCTTAGCTAGTACTCCCATATCATGTGTCATAACAACTTGTTGATTAACACACTTCCACACTTATAATTGGACCTTAGCACTCATGAACAATTAGGAATTAATCACCAGGTATGAACTGATACACATCAAAAAGGATGGTATTACAAATAACCGAACAAGGACAAATCAGGTTAGGTGGTAAGCTTAACAACTATAGTAATGAATTTGAAGGCGTTGAGGCTGTAAAGGATCAATATACATTTGACATAAAGATATCATGGATTGAAAACATAATGGCATATCAGGAAATGTCATCAAATTTTCCAAATTATGAATCGACCTTAAGAGGTTGTCTACACTGGAAGGAAAGTTTTGAAATACAAGAACCTATTGTCAACCATCTACATTACAGCAATGATAAGAAGACGTCTTCCTCTTCCAACATCAAAATGGAAATCACCTAAACCGAAGAATGAGGCAGAAGATAAAACAGGAGCTCTATTCACAATCAACATAAAAAGACTGGAGACATTTGGGACTGATAACTGACTTCGATCAACCAGGATGAGAGTATTAGCTCATTCGCACAATGAACGCTTATCAAATGATCTTTCACTATGTTTTCATCCATTTCATCAGATTCATCACAATAGAGATCAAGATTGGCATGGTTCAAAGCTGAAAAGTCCCCAAGCTAAATCTTCGTATGACTGAAATCCCCAAAAATCGTTAAATGTTCAACATATGGAGCAACATGTATCGCCTTCGAATAAATACGGATTCCCGTCAGGATGATCGTGATGGATCAATTGCAGTTGCGTACATTTTGGAGAAGTCATGTGCAAACCATTAAAACCACAAAATTCACGTAGCTTCAAAGATTCCAATTGAGGACAATTTGACATTATTTATTTAATGTGTTCATCCCGGAGAAACAAACTTTCCAACGTTAAACTCTTCAGAGATGTCCAATTTAGTACACAATCTTTTAATATTCTGCAGTTATCACAGTTGAGTTTTATAATCGATTAACTACTATAGAGAACACCCCTTGCAACAAATTTACATTATATATAAGTCAAATTTTGATTGTATATATATATGTTGACACCTCCTAACACAAGGCCAAGATGGTTTAGTGCATTGGTTAAGGTGTTCCAAAAGTTCCTTAAGGTCAATCATTGACACTCTTTGAAAATCCTGACTCTGCCACTAGTGGAAAGTATTTGTTTGTTGATGCTTCTTTCTTAACCCTCCGGCTCTTTGATTTAGGATTCATACTGGTTCCATCAACGGCAGCGGATGAAAAACGTGATTCCCTTCTTATTCAAGCGATCAAAGAATCAATATTCCACCCACTGTTTATCGAAGAGCATCAACGCGGCAACGTCATCGTCAGTGCCGTAAGAGGAATCACCGTTGAAGGAGATGGAAGAAGCAAAGCCTTATAGATTTTTATAGGTATGAAAGGCGGTGTAAGAAAGAAATTATAGTGAAATGGGAGCGTTCACTGTTCATTAAGGAGAAATAAAGTTTACTTTTCTTTTTCTTAGAAGACATTAAAATATCTATTTGTTTAATAATTGTAGCTATTTTTTTTAATTTTTAAGTGTAGCTGAGGTTTTAACCGCTGCAAATTTAATAAAATAAGCGAAGGGTATAGAAATCCCCTTAATTCCTTGCAAATTTAATAAAATTAGTGGAGGGTACAGAAATCCCCTCAATTCGATACAATTTGCAGATGTTGAATGTAACCTCGAAATTAAACCTCCACAAATCCGTGTTTTTGTAGTGCTCTATTCCAGAATCCTTTCAGATTAGAGTTGTTGTATACAAAAGTAGCCCCATCCACTCCTTCACATTCTTGGCTAGTCCCACTATGTTGGAATGCCTTAAACAGATGTGTGGTAACAGGTAAAACCCGATGATTGTTTCCATCTTTCTAGGGGGAGATGTCAACCAGCTCTTCTTTTTACGAACATAAACCTTAGGTTAAGGGATGAGCAACTTTTTTTTTTGTGTGCTAACTGATGGCTGGCGCATAATTAAGTTTTAATTACTTTAATTAATGGAAGCTACATATTTATGTTTTTAGCCGCTTCATTTGGATACAATATTAAATTTATGACTTGTACATCATCTAGAAATATTCATGCATGTTTATAATAAATAAATAAAAAAGATTAGAAAGATATCCTCCTGAATGTAACTTGTAACTTCATCAAATGATATTTCCGCATTAAAAAGTGACTAAAGAAATTGCTTTTATAGAGTTTCAAACAAACTTGGAATAGAAAACATTATGACTAACTGGTCCTAAGGAAATAATTGCACTTGTTGGAAAAGGTAACAAATACTTCTTCAAATTTGAGGTATTAGTAGAACTATTGTTGCAATCGTTATGCTCTGGTACTATAACTAGTTTCTCTAGATTTATTACATGCTCAAGTAAGAACTTCGAGAATTGATGGAGATCTGTTGCGTCAGATGTATATGTATGACTACATAATGGCATAACCTTGACATTCTTCAAATTCTGTAAGGAAACTTTGAATATGTTTTCTTCAATGGAGAGGTACTTTTTGTCTTTCAACAAATCAATATCTTCGTCTACAGAAAAGGGGTGATACTATAGATACCAAAGAAGGACAAATCAGGTTAGTCGTTGAGGCTATAAGGGATCAATATACAGTTGACATAAAGATATCCTGAAGTAAGAAAAGAATAGAAAACATATCGCCCTATCAGGAAATATCATCAAATTTTCCAACTTAGGAGTTGACCTTAAGAGGTTGTCTAGTAGGGGGAATGAAAGTTTTGAAGTACAAAAACTTATTGTCAACCATCTGCATTCCAGCAATGGTAAGGAAACGTCTTCCTCTTCCAACATCAAAATGGAAATCACCTAAAGAGAAGAACAATTCATCATATAAAACAGGAGATCTATTCACAATTAACATAAAAAGACTGGAGATATTTGGGATTGATAACTGACCTTGACAAACTAGGATGAGAGTATTAGCTCATTAGCACAACGAGTGCTTACCAGAAGATCTTTCACTATGTTTTCATCCATTTCATCAAATTCATCACAGTTGAGATCAAGATTGGCATGGTTCAAAGATGAAAAGTCCCTCAACTTAATTCTCGTATCATTAAAATCCCCAGAAATCGTTAAATGTTTAACATATGGAGCAACATGTATCACCTTCGAATCAATACTAATCCCCGTAACGATGACTGTGATGGATCAATTCCAATCGCCTACATTTTGGAGAAGTCACGTGCAAACGATTAAAACCACAAAATTGGCGTAGCTTCAAAGATTCCAATTGAGGACAATTTGACATTATTTGTTTAATGTGTTCATCCCGGAGAAATAAATCTTTCAGCGTTAAACTCTTCAGAGATGTCCAATTTAGTACACAATCTTCTAATATTCTGCAATTCTCACAGTTGAGTTTTAGAATGGATGAACTACTACATAGAACTTCAGGTAAGCTATAAGGTTGGTCATGCTCCGCTGGATCAACAATATACCGTATATTCAAGCATAAATCCTCCACTTTCTTACTCACAGCAAACTCAAGCCACTTGTCAATTACCAGAAATAAGACACACCATCATCATATTCGAACATAAAGTTTAGACTAAACTTTTGAATGATAGAGCAACTAAGGAGAGGTAGTACATTATCCATTAAGGAAATGAATTTGTGCACAGTCGAGCTATCTGAACAACTATACTCCTCGTTGTCATAACCAATTTTGTTGATACAAGTCCAGAAGTATTGCCAATCTTTAGAGAGAATAGTTGTTCAGAACACATCTGTTATGGGCAATAAATAAAGAATTTCGACAATTAGAGCATGAGGTAGCTTACTAATCCTATCAATTTCTTCACATTCTGTCTCAATCTTCGATTTTTTCTGAGCTGAGTTTTCAATAAGCTGACTTTCAGAGTTGCCAGAGAATTGGTCTTGGTTGCTCATGTTGTTCAAACAGTATTACTATTGCTACATGAAATCACAATGTCAGCGAACCACTTAACCATTAAAAAAATACACTAGAATTTGTTTGTGAAGATTAAGAAGAATTTCTGAAAATATGTTGTTGAAAAATAACAGAAAATCGATATATTTATAGAAAACAAAGAAAAGCGTAAACATGTTCTTATTATGCCTTATCGAAAAGGTTACAACCCCTTGGAAAAGTCACAGCCCTTTGGATTAGTCACAACCTTTCCAAAAAGACACAAGAAAAGTCGCAATTCTTCAAAAAAAATCACAACTATTCATAAAATTTTCAACTATTCATTTTTCATTTACACCTTTTAAAACCCAACAAGTCATGCTACACTTCTCTTTTGTTAAGAAACAACACAGGGCTAAGAAGGGGTGAAAATTATCATACATCAATACTGAGAATAAATTTACTTGTAACTATAATTGCTATAGACAATTTCTATTTCTTTTTTTGTTCATTCTTTTTTAATGTGATAATATATTATATTTATTAATATATTTTTGTTTTAAAAATAGGGATCGGGAAAGGGAAAAATGAAGGAGGAGATTACAATTAAGGTGAGGAATTGAATTATCTCACCAAAAAAAGTGAAAATTTAGTAGTCAATGCTACTAAGATTATCCCATGTAATAGTATATAATTACAATTTGAGGCAATTTTAAACCATAAAAAAGGGCAATAAGGCATTTAAACTTAAAGCTCAAGAGTCCTGTATTTTAGTAAACAAAATTATTCATCAAAATTCAAATACAAAACTTAAGAAATGAAATTAGGATAAAGGAGACAGACACAATGTAAACTTTGGTTTCCCTTTCAAAATCTTGATTATTTTTTTTGTATATTTTCAATAAAGGGCTAATGCCACACTACTTATATAGTAGCCATGGAGTTAACCATTTAATTTTTTCTATTTTTGGTCAGACTTTTTTGTTCATAGATAGAATATATATAAATTAATTAATTAATGAGATCTAGACATTCAAGATATTATGTCATTAATGGTTATTAGTTGATTATTTTTCCTAAATAGGTTGCTCATGTCATGCTAAAATCATCATTCACGTAATTATTTATTCCTACATATTTGAAAAAAAAAAAGGGCAAATAAAGATATATTTTCTCATTTTAATTTGTCACACCTACTTTCCTTTTTAATTCGTTTAAATAATTATTATTTTCTTTTTTTATAATCTTTTTAATTACATATGAATCCATAAAAGATGAGGAGAGACGTGAAAAACTCATGATATGTGTTATTTAACGTCTCCACATTACATTCTTATTTTATAGGAGTAACAATTAATAGAACTTGATTTCCATTCTGCAAATAATTTTTATTGATTTAGCTAAGTGACTATAGGATTGATTGTTCTAATGTATGCGTCCACTAACTAAGTAGGACCAGGTCCTTTAGACAGTTTCTATGCACAAAAGTAAATACAGAAAGTAAAGAGAACACACAATACTTTACGTGGAATCCTCTTTGCTCAAGGAAGTAAAACCATGACCTGTCTCACAGGATTTTCAAATTGTTTTCACTAATCTTCTCAAGCAAAAGTGAAACACAGTTTACAAAATACACTGAGATTAACCTCCTAATCTCAACTCTAAGTAATACAACCTAAACTTTACTGAGCCTAAGCAATGCATCCATTGCCCACTAGACAAACCCTCACTAATTAATATAGACTTTTTGCCATAAGACACAAATTTACCCTTAACTAAGTTCTTAGAATGACTCACATAAATTTTTGAAATGTTTCTATCAAGAGTGAAAAGAATCCTACAAGTTAAGCACAAATACAAGCAATAATAATCACAACAGGATTCTTCAGTCGATAAGGTCCCTTGTTGTTTTGTTTGAAGCTTGAATTTTCTCTCTTTGAATGAATGATTAATTTGTTGTTTGTCATGCTGATTATATCAACCATAAAGAATTATTGATCATTGGACAAACAACCTCGTCCATTCTGATTGGTTTAGTACGCTAATGACTTCACCAACCTCTGACAAGACAGCTTTCCAGCTGTATAGCACATTGCTCTGGACGAGAACACTCTGCAGAGGACCGGGTCCCTGCATTTGTGAGGATCATCAAAACATCTGAAAAGCCTTAAACTTATCATCTTCCCAATTTTTTATGATGACAAAACAAACTACCTCACATGAGTTTAATGTTCATTCAAATTATTAGTCAGTTCCCCTTATCACCATGTTCCCCCTGTCAACAAACTTTTACATTTCAAAATATCATTTACGGTCAATTCCTCCTTTTCATTGAAAAGGAGTGACAGTAAACATATACGATCTGCATGAAAAACCGTTAGGAATTAAGTGCCATGGGCCACACAGTACATGCGCAAGTAAGCAATAATAGAGAAGATAGAAGCATACCAAACATGTTAAAAAGAGATAATTTACATTAGATCACTTATGATGGCCACAGAGTTCAACCAAAACAGTACAATTGCCACAAGATTAAAACTGGGGAAACAGCCAAGACACGAAAATTCTTAAGAAAACTTAGACAAACAAACTCTTTAGGACGGAGGGGAACGAGGAGGGAAGGACCACAACAAAAGGGTCATGCGAGTGTTGGCATCAACATGTGCCTGAATGAGTTGCTTGTTAAGAGCCTGGACTTCCTCACTGAGTGAGGCATTTGTCTTCAGCAGTTGTGCATATTCTCAGTTCTCAAATTTTCTACTTCCTCCTTCCTGTCAGCACTAGTACCAGGTCCTCAAGAAATAGCCTGCTACAGTTGTGCCTTTAAGTCATGCAATTTCTATCTCATTAGCACTTAAGGTTACTGTAAGATCATTTAACTCACGCTTGAGGGATTTCTGGTGCTCAAGAAGTTCAGACACATGTGACTTGGCTTTGACTTTACTCTCAGCACATTCACATTCCAAGAGTGTTGCTGGAGAAAACATATACTTTACAGTACCAGGTACTCCCCTTCCAAGAGGCACTCTGAAATGGTCAAACACATGATTCAATAAGTACCAATAAGGTATGCCATGCTTGGTATTTTTTTCATGTCATCACCCTGTGCATGTATTCAAGCATAATTCTAGGAAGGTTGATAGCCTCGAGTTAATCAAATTGTTCCATGAGGAACAGATCTGTTGCAGAGGCCAGAGTCCTCTTTTCACTCTTGGGCACCATGACCTTGTTAACAAACTCAAAAAGTAACTAGTACTCGCCTTTGAGGAACTTCTTAGGAAGACCTGCACACTTCATGTCCCCGTGCTTGACAACCCTGCGAACGAAATCAATAGAAGGCTTGCAACATTCAATGGACCTGATCCCTTTGGAAGGAACTCCCAATATGATCCCCAATCTTTCTTCATTCAGGGAGATTCTTACCTCACGTACCATTGTCTAAATGCCTCCATCATCAAGGAGCTCCATTTTGTAATAGAACTCTCGCACTTCTGGCTCATGCAAGTAAGGTGTTGGACATTCGAACAAGTGTTCCAAACTTTGCAATGACACAGAATCAAAAAAGGTACACATACCGTATTCTATGAGAATGTCGGGATCAAACACCCTCCCGTTTAGTACCTTTTGATTTTCAAGTTCTGCAACACGCTCTTCCCTTGTAAACACCTTACCTTCAACTTGCTTCTGGGCAGTCGGACCTGGTCCCTTAAAAAAAATTTATTTCGAGGGGGTTCTTTTAGTCACCCTAGCCCTTTTTACAGGTGATTTTTTCTCAGAATTAGGACATCATTTGACTTTGATTTGTTCTTCCTTTGCCTTCTTCTTCTGTTTCACCACTACTCTAGTAATATCCTCATACTTTGTTTTGCTTGAGCCTATTTCTTGAGGCAATGAAGTAGGTTCCTCAGTAGGCTCACGACTGTAACACCCCGTATCCTAGACAGATCAGATTGCAGAAATCAGAAGTTGCAGGTGCCACCGACTGGCACCACCCACGGACCGTAGGTGGTGATCCATGGATGACCACCTGCAGTCCTCCCCAGAAACAGCTCAGAAATTTTTTTAAGGGATGACTCACGGCCAGACCCACAGACCGTATGTCAGACCACGGACCGTGGTCTTGGTCAGTGGATTGAGGCCCCAGAATCCCGTCTCAGAAGCCAAACGACAGTTGACCAGAACGGACCATCGGTCCATCCACGGTCTATCGACTGACCCGATAGCTTTTAAGGTAGGGGTCGTTTGGTCTTTTCCTTATGCATTGGACCCCTAAACTACGTAGTTTTGGTCAGTTTTAGCCTAGTACACTAATTAGAACTTACCCTAATCAATCATTCTCCACAGTTCATCTAAGTTGAACGAGAAAAGGGAGAAAGAGTCAACCAACCCTCTTAAAGAAAATGCAGCAAGGTTTTCATCAGTTCCAACTCCGAAATCAAAAGATTTCTCCGTGAATTTCGTCACCAGGTATGTGAGATTTCACTAGTGGATTCCTTTCACCCATTAGGTCCCTAGAATTCAATCAGATTCTAGATTCTCTTCATATTATCTAAACATAGGGTTTCTGGAATTTCAGCAGATTATTATGAATTAGTTATTTCAATATTCCTAATCAGATTATCATGATTTTAGTATTGTTTTGCATAGATTCTCGCATAAACTCAGAACCCTAGTTATGTAGTTCTTTTAGTTCAAGAATTAAATTATCTAGGATAGATAAACAGATGTACAAGCCTCAATTTTTGAATGTTTCATTATCAGAAATTAGATGTTGCATTTTCAGTTAGCATGTCAGTATTTTGAGCTACCCAGTATTACATAAATTCAGTCATAATGTGTTAATTACATAATCATTTGGGAGTAGGCTTAATACCGAGTGGACAAGGATCAGTCACCCTCAAGTCCCAAAACTACATGCCCCCGTAGGTTGTAAGTCCCCTCTGTGGGCATCAGTCTAGTAATCATGCCTCTATACCTCTGGCAGGGTATATTGAGTCCTCTCGATGGGGCATATACCTCGGACTCCACATTTAGCTCATGTAGTTTTATGTCAGTTATTAGTAGCTCCCACTGTCATATTTTAGTGCATTGACCAGGTTATCATTACAGTTCAGTATTTAGCTTCAGCATGTATAAACTTGGTCATTGCATTCAGTTAGTTCATGTTCAGTATTTTCAGTATAGTATCATGCTCATCTTATATCATTGCTCAGTTAGGTATATTGTTCAACTTTACTCTATCATGCATGCTCAATACCTTTCAAGTATTAACGCATACTCTACACTACATATTCTCGTGATGTAGGTTCAGGTATAGATCGGTTCCTGATCTTCAGCTCAGCAACATCAGTGGTGAGTCCTCATTCTTCGAGGACGATAGACATGTTCTTATAATCAGTCTTTTATTTCAATTTCAGTTTTTGCTAGATCCCGCTGGGGCATGTCCCAATATTTCTAGTCAATTAGAGGCTTTATTTCAGACATAGTTAGATTCAATTTTATCTTTGGAGTTTGATAATTCAGTTGTCATTAAACTCACAGTTCATTAATTCAGATATTAATGGGTATTCCCCATCCTTTCAATTTACAGGATGTTTTAAGCTTCCGCACAGTATTTTCTTAATTCAATTATCTTTAAGTATGCTTATGATGTGCCAGCAAGGTTAGCTTGGGGTCACTCGTGATCCTAGGTCCCGTGCTGCGCCCTACAGGTAGCTTTGGGGGATGACAAAATTGGTATCAGAGCACTAGGTTTAAGAGTCCTACGATGTCTGAAAAGCCGCACTAAGTAGAGTTCTTTTCATGGGTGTGAAGTGCACCACATCTAATGAGAAGAAGGCTGAAAGGTGTTTTAGGAAAACTTCACTTTATTGATATTATTATCGTGCCTTGGTATGATCTCTCTTTCTAATCTATTGTTATGCGCTTTCACATCATGCCTCTTCGTAGAGCTTATAGAAGGAATGTGAACCAACGCAATGTTAACGCAGCTCATCTAGCCCCATATTAGGAAGTTTCGAATGCTGAGTTTTGGAACGTCATTCAGCTTTTGGCTTAGACTGTGACCAACCAGAACAACCAGCAGGTTCCAATTCCTGCAAATTCTAGTGGTGGTTCAGTGGCATCTAGGGTTCGTTATTTTGTTAGGATAAATCCTCTTGAGTTTTTTGGGTTGCAGATTGGTGAGGATCCCCAAAACTTCATAGATGAGGTCAAAAAGATATTTGAAGTGATGCAAGTGACTGGAAATGATAGGGTGGAGTTAGCATCCTACCAGCTTAAGGATGTATCTCACATCTGGTTTACTCAATGGAAAGAAAACAGTGGTACGGATGCATCACCTATCACTTGGGAGTGCTTTAGTGAGATTTTCTAGACAAGTTCTTCCCAAGAGAGTTGAGGGAGGCAAAAGCTCAAGAGTTCATGAATTTGAAGCAATGTAGCATGTCGGTCCAAGAATATGGACTCAAGTTCACCCAACTTTCCAAGTATGCTCCTCACATGGTTGCCGATTCCACGGCTCAAATGAACAAGTTTATATATGGGGTATAGACTTAGTGAAAATGGAGTGTCGCAATTGTCACTCCCCGATCCTACACCCTGGACGTGGTCGGCACTCGAGAACAATTGCTGGCCCCAAGCGAACCCTTGGCCTGACCTACTTACTTAGTGGAAGACTTAACTTAACAAGATAATCTCAAAAGATAACTTTAAAGAGATATAAACTTAGCCAAAACGGCAACTGAAGTCTGTAAACAACATCTTAATGATAATATAAAGACAACTGAACTTCTAACTGACTGACTGACTGTCTATGAAGCCTCTAAAAACAACTGAGATGGATGTTGGGACAAACCCCACAACATCCTAATGGACTGATAACATAACTGAAAATAATAAAAGGAGTCCTCTGGAATGCAAGGAGGCTCACCAACTGATTCTGAAGTTCTCACTAGATCAACGATGCACTGGATGCCGATCCTAGTTACATGTGTCTGCATCGTAATAAGATGTAGGCCAACTAGCATCAGTACATTGAATGTACGAGTATGCGAGTTTGAATGCTAAATACAATAACATAGGCTTGAAAAAAATCGAAGAACTTACCTGGCTCAACTCAACTCAACATAAGTGAACTCATTTCAATATAAAGCAGTTTAAAACAAGTGCAATATAAAGAAAAGTTGTTTAAAACATCATGTCAACTCTGAGTATACGCAAAGATACGTATAACTCTGAGATGCATGTCAAAATAGAATAAACTGTGTATATAAGAATACAATTACTTCTGTGAGAGTTTCTCTAACCGACAACCATCACGTAAGAGCTATTGTGATGATACAATGTTTTGCCTCACGCTGCCAGGGCCGTACTATACTTTGCCGGGGGTATAGAACATGAACTACTAAGTGGATCCACTAGTCTATGCTAAAAAGCACTAAAGGAATCATCTAAAAAGTATGACCCTTTTCTACCCATGATGGCTACATGGTTTATGGGGGATGTGGGTTCTCTGAACGCTCCCCCATATCGGTGCTCAATACTACTCCCAAAATATGATACTAGCTCTTTATGTTTAAAAACATATTTCTTTCTGTGATTTGAGATAATTGATCAAAAACTTAGCTCAAAGGCTATCTTGGAAATCAAAGTTTCCCCACTTGCTTAATTATGAAAGCATTTACAATTTTTTGAAAACTTGCCCGAAGGCTCTTTGGAAATCGAGGTGTCCTTTCTTGTTTAAATTTGAAAATATTTTAAACCCTTTGGGAATACATAGTCCCCATATACTTTTCAAGAAATGAACTTCAAGCTTTACTCTTTATTGAACTCAAAACTTAAGTCTTAAAACAAAGTTAAAACGTTTGCAAAAGACTTTTGGAAAACTTGAAAAACTTCTCTAGACTTTGATCTTAACTGGTCTTGACTTGACTATTAACTGGTCCTTGAATAGAATTATGGATTCAAGGATTTTGATTTGTGATAGGAAGGATCGTATGATGATTAGGAATGATCTTAAATATCTAAACATGAGAAAAGTCACGAAATCACCGTCTTGGAAGTCCGCGATGCGGAGGTGTTTCTAAATAAATGGTCGCAAAATTTAATTTTGAGACAGAAGAGTCTACGTCCTCTCCGCGACGCGGAGGAAATTTTTATACACAGAGGGAGCAACTCCGTGACGTGGACTTGCGTGCCAGATCACGCTTGACTTTTTCCTTCTCCGTTTTACAGCCCCAATTTACCTAAACTCAACTATTATTCTCAAATTCATTTTAGATTCCGATGCCCAATATATGTACTCAAGAACCTAACTCAAAACAACTCTAAAACTCAACGTAAAGATCTCAGAAACTCCTCAATTCAGCCCAATTCAAGAACAACATTCAAATTCAAGAAAACATGTCAAGAACATCAACTTTCAAACTCTTTTAGGACAAATTTCGCTGAACTAAACATGTTTGGCGCATGGGTTAATAAACCCAACGCTATGAAAGACTCACATACGTTGTAAGATTAATTCCTTGGCGAAATCCACCACCAAATCGCACGATCTTAGCAAAATCTGACCCTTTCGTCTCCTTTCTCCTCTTTTCTCTTTTCTCCAAGCCCTAGCATGAATTTCCAATTGACTAAACTGATATCATTCTGATTTGACCCTTAATTCATTCACTAAAACGAATTAAATTAGTTGGGTAAGGAAAAGACTAATCTACCCTTAAAAAAAAAACCGGATTAGACTTTTCTTAATCACACAGCCCAACTTCCAAAGGCATAATTCACTCATACAAACTCAGAATTGCGCAAATTCAGCGACGTTGGAAAGATCATTCCAAGAGCTTTCCAACCATATATGGAAGTACACCTAATTCACCATGATCTAGAAGTTATGGCCGTTTGAAGTTGACGAAAACTCAACTTTTTCCTAACTTAAACAAATTTCCAGATTTTCATTATTTCCAAAAATGACTATTTCCAGTTCTAAGCTTCTTCCTAGCTATTTCAAATTGTGAGATGTTACAATATCTCCCCCTTGGGAACATTCATCCTCGAATGAGATTATTCTTACTAGGCTAAGGGTGGTAACATCACGTTCAAACACCCAACAAGCAAATGCAAACACACAACATGCTCACTCATAATTTAAATAGTACTAAGAAGAGAATCAGTACCTTGGTCTGCAATTTCTCTGGACTCAAAGAGATGTGGATATCTCTTCTTCATATCCTCTTCAGCTTCCCAAGTAGCTTCTTCAACAAATTGGTTCCTCCAAAGGACTTTGACTGATGCTACCTCTTTTGTCCTTAACTTGCGAACTTGGCGATCTAGAATCTGAACAGGAATCTCCTCATAAGATAAGTTATCCTTGATCTCAATATTTTCAGTTAGTATGATCAATGAAGGATCACCCATGCACTTCTTCAACATGGAGATGTCAAACACCGGATTAACCGCAGCTAACTCTTATGGTAGCTCCAACTCATAAGCTACATTGCCAATCCTCTTGGATATTCGATAAGGTCCAACATACCGGCGACTAAGCTTCCCCTTCTTACCAAACCTCATAACACCCTTCATGGGTGAAGCTCTTAGATATACCCAATCATCTACTTCGAACTCTAACGCCCTTCTCCTAACATCAGTGTAGGATTTCTGACGACTCTGCGCCGTTTTCAACCTCTCTTGAATCACTTTCACCTTCTCCATAGCTTGATGAATCAAATCTGGTCCTATCAACCCTGCTTCACCAACTTCAAACCATCCAATAGGATATTTGCATCTTCTCCAATAAAGAGCTTCATATGGAGCCATCTGGATGCTAGAGTGGTAACTATTATTGTATGCAAATTCAATAAGGGGTAGGTGATCATCCCAATTAGCTTTGAAATCAATCACACAGGACCTCAACATATCTTCTAATATCTAAATAGTGTGCTCTGCTTGCCTATCTGTCTGAGGATGAAAGGCAGTACTTAAGTTCACCTTTGAACCCAAGCCTTTCTGAAAAGATTTCCAGAATTGTTCAGTAAATTGTGCACCTCTATCTGAAATAATGGAGACTGGGACCCCATGAAGTCTTACCACCTCCTGAATATATAACCTGGCATAATTTCTGCTGAATGGGTAGTCTTTACCGGCAGAAAATGGGTTGATTTTGTCATTTTATGGACAATAACCCAAATAGAATCATGCTGCCTTCGAGACCTTGGCAAGCCTGTGATGAAGTCCATATTAATCATCTCCCATTTCCATTTCGGAAGTTCTATATTCTGAGCCAAACCACCAGGCCGTTGGTGCTCTACTTTAACTTGTTGGCAATTTGGGCACTTAGCAACAAATTCGGTAATGCCCTTCTTCATACCATTACACCAATACACCTCTCTCAAATCACGATACATCTTTGTGGAACCCAGATGAATGGAATATCTGGAGCTATTAGCCTCCTCCATGATCCTCTCTTGGAGTCCATCCACCATTGGTACACATAATCTACCTTGATATCTTAGTACGCCATCTCCCCCTTGTTCAAAAGCTAATACTTTTTGCTTATGAACATTTGCCTTCATTCAAGAAAAATAGGGTCTTGGTCTTGCTTGCCTTTTACTTCTGACACTAATGATGATTCAGCCCCATTTATCACCACTATTCTTCCTTCTGTGGAATCCATAAGTCTGACTCCCAGGCGTGCAAGTCTATGCACATCTTTTGCTAACTCTCTCTTTTCTTCCTCAACATGGGCGGTACTACCCATAGACAACCTGCTTAAGGCATCAGCAACAACATTAGCCTTACCTGGATGGTAAAGAATATTTATGTCATAATCCTCGAGTAATTCTAACCACCTCCTCTGTCTGAGATTGAGCTCTTTCTGAGTAAACACATACTGGAGGCTTTTGTGATCGGTGAACACATCCACATGAACACGATAAAGATAATGGCACCATATTTTTAAAGCAAATACTACAGCAGCCAATTCTAAATCATGGGTTGGGTAGTTCTTCTCATGAACTTTCAACTGTCTGGAGGCATAAGTTATAACATTGCCATTCTGAATTAATACACAACCCAAACCAACTCTAGATGCATCACAATACACCACAAAGCCTTGTGTACCTTCTGGTAAGGTCAATATTGGGGCAGTAGTTAACCTCTTTTTCAATTCTTGAAAGCTTTTGTCACAAGCTTCAGACCATTGAAACTTAAATGTCTTCTAAGTCAATTTGGTCAAAGGGGACGAAATAGATGAGATCGCCTCTATGAACCTTCTATAATATCCAGCCAAACCCAAGAAACTCCTAATATCAGTTGGAGATGTGGGTCTAGGAAACTCTGCACTGCCTCTATCTTCTGGGTATCAACTCTAATTCCATCACCGGAAACTATGTGGCCCAAGAACGCCACAGACTCAAGCCAAAACTCACTTTTCGAGAACTTAGCATACAACCCCTAACCTTTCAAAGTCTGAAGAACTATTCTGAGATGGCTAGCATGATCTTCTTCATTCCTTGAATAGATTAGAATGTCATCAATGAAGACGATGACAAACATATCTAAATAAGGTTTGAAGACTCTATTCATAAGATCCATGAACGCTGCTGGTGCATTAGTTAAACCGAACGACATGACCAGAAACTCATAATGACCATAACGGGTCCTGAATACTGTCTTGGGAATATCACACTCCCTTACTTTCAACTGATGGTAGCCAGATCTAAGGTCAATCTTAGAAAAATAAGAAGCACCCTTAACTTGATCGAATAAATCATCAATCCTTGGAAGATGATACTTGTTCTTGATGGTAACATTGTTCAACTGACGGTAATCTATACACATCCTAAGGGAACCATCTATTTTTCTCACAAATAAGATCAGAGCGCCCCAAGGTGAGATACTTGGTCGAATAAAGCTCTTATCTAAGAGATTCGTTAACTGCTCTTTCAACTCTGTTGGTGCCATTCTATATGGCGGAATAAATATCGGACGAGTATCTGGAAGAAGGTCTATACCGAAGTCTATCTCTCTTTCAGGAGGGACTCCAGGAAGATCGTCAGGAAAGACTTCTGGAAACTCTCTTACTACTAAAATTGACTGAAGAGGAGGTATCTCAACACTAGAGTCATTAACTCAAACTAAGTGATAGATACAACCCTTAGAAACTAACTTCCTTGCCTGAAGGTACGAAATGAAACGACCCTTAGGCACTGCTAAACTACTTTTCCACTCTAACACTGGCTCATTTTGAAATTAAAACTTAACAACTCGAGTTCTACAATCAACTGAGGCATAACAGGCATGAAGCCAATCCATACCAAGAATGAAATCAAAATCTACCATGTCTAACTCAATTAAATCAACCATGGTACTCTTGTGATTGATGGAAATGGGACAATCACGATAAACTCTCTCTGCTAGAATGGACTCACAACTAGGTGTACAAACACTTAATAGTTCACTAAGTTGCTCAGGAATAACATCAAAATTCATAGCAACATATGGAGTTACAAAGGATAAACTCGCTCCTGGATCTAGCAAAGCATAAACAGTAAAGTTAAAGACTTGGATCATACCAGTGACAACATCTGGCGAATCCTCTTGCTCTTAGTGACTATTGATAGCATATAAGTAGTTTATTCCTCCGCCAGTACCGGAGGTTGCCCCTCTAGGTGCAACTCTGTCTGGTGGAGCAACTAAAGAAGACTGGGCTATATTACCCCATTACCATTACCTTGCCTGTTCTTTGGACACTCTCGCATGAAATGCCCATTTTGACCACACTTGAAACAACCAGTGGAGCCCTCACGACAAGTACCTGAGTGGTTTCTACCACACTTGGTGCATGCATGAGGCTTACTACCCCCCTTGCGCCACACTAGAATAGACAGGTTTAGCTCTGGAATTCTAACTATTAAACTCACATTTGTTCCTAGGTGCAGGTGCACTAGCAGATGATGGAGCAGGTCCCTTCTGTCTGTTGGAAAGATGACCGGTTGGCATTACTCTTCTGCTGCACGGACTCATTCCCTGTCTTAGCTCACTTGTTCTTAAACTCTTCCCTATCCCTTAGCTTCTCTTCCTCAACCTGTTGCACATATACCATTAACCTTGAGATGTCCATATCCCCAATGAGCATTGCGGCCCTACCTTCTTTACTCGACAGACGACTCAACCCAGTAACAAACAAGCTCATTCTACTCCTCATCTCCGCAACCATTTCCGGAGCATGACGGGACAATTGGGTGAATTTCAACCCATATTCATGAACGCTTAGAGAATCCTGCTTAAGTGTGAGGAACTCACGTACCTTGGCTTCTTTCAGTTCTTGGGGAAAGAAACGCCCCAAGAAAGCCTCCTCAAAACAGGCCCAACTCGCAGGTGGTACATCCTCAGCTCTACCCCATTTTCACTAGTCAAACCAAGTCCTAGCGACATTCTTCAGTTGGTATGCAGCTAGCTCAACTCTCTCAGTATCAGCAACATGCATCACATCAAACACCTTTTTCAGTTCATCAACAAAGTTCTCCGGATCCTCAGAAGTGCTTGAACCAGTGAAACTTAGAGGATTCATCCTCAAGAACTCACGAATCCTTGAAGTGTTAGTTTCTTCTTGTCGTGCCCCTCTTTGTTGCCAAACTTGGTTAGTCACACCTTGACTCAGCATCCTGATTGCTTCTCTGAACTCAACGTTAGTGACTTCCCCTTGAGGTTGCACTTCAGGTACATTGGGTACCCCTTTCTCCTCAACATTTCTCCTAGCTAGACGACCTCTGACTGCTCGTGGAGGCATGATTATCTGAAAACACACGCAAGCACGAATTAAAAGGAAACTTTTTAGAGATCAACCTCTAACGCACGAAATGAGTTTAAAAGAAGTGAGAATTTTTTTCTAAATGTTAAAGACTCCTAATTATAGATGTAGCGCGCTTCACACCGATAACTAGGACTCTACAGACATGGCTTCATAGACTCCCTAGCACTCTTGAACTCTTTGCTCTAATACCAAGTTTATCATGCCTTGAGCCTACACCCTGGACATGGCCGGCACTTGAGAACCATTTTTGGCCCCAAGCGACCCCTTGGTTTGTCTTACTTACTCAGCGGAAGACTTAACTTAACAAGATAATGTCAAAACATAACTTTAAAGAGATATAAACTTAGACAAAACGGCAACTGAAGTCTCTAAACAATATCTGAATGATAATATACTGAACTACTAAATGACTGAGTGTCTATGAAGCCTCTCAAAACAACTGAGATGGATGTTGGGACAAGCTCCACAACATCTTAATAGACTGATAAAATAACTGAAAACAATAAAAGGAGTCCTCCGAAATGAAAGGAGGCTCACCAACTGATTCTGGAGTGCTCACTAGATTAATGATGCGCTGGATGCCGATCCAAGTTACATGTGTCTGCATCATAATAAGATGCAGGCCAATTGGCATCAATACATTGAACGTACGAGTATCCGAGTTGGAATGCTAAATACAACAACATAGGGTTGAAAGAAATCTGAAGAACTTACCTGGCTCAACTCAACTAAACATAACTGAACTCATTTCAATATAAAGAAGTTTAAAACAAGTGCAATATAAAGAAAAGTTGATTAAAACATGATGTCAACTCTGTGTGTATGCAAAGATACGTATAACTCTTAGATGTATGTAAAAATACAATAAACTGTGTATATAAGAATACAATTACTTCTGTGGGAGTTTCTCTAATCGACAACCATCACGTAAGAGCTACTGTGATGATACAGCGTTTTGCCTCATGCTGCCAGGGTGGTCCTATACCTTGTCGGGGGTATAGAACCTGAACTACTAAGTGGATCCACTAATCTATGCTAAAAAGAATTAAAGGAATCATCTAAAAAGTATGACCCTTTTCTACCCATGATGGCTACATGGTTTATGGGGGATGTGGGTTCTCTGAATGCTCCCCCATATCGGTGCTCAATACTACTCCCAAAATATGATACTAGCTCTTTATATTTAAAAGCATATTTGTTTCTGTGATTTGAGATAATTGCTCAAAAACATAGCTCAAAGGTTATTTTGGAAATCAAAGTTTCCCCTCTTGCTTAATTATGAAAGCATTTACTCTTTTCTGAAAACTAGCCCAAAGGCTCTTTGGAAATTGAGGTTTCCTTTCTTGTTTAAATGTGAAAACATTTTAAACCCTTTGGGAATACATAGTCCCCATATACTTTTCAAGAAATGAACTTCAAGCTTTACTCTTTACTGAACTCAAAACTTAAGTCTTAAAACAAAGTTAAAACTTTTGGAAAACTTGAAGAACTTCTCTAGACTTTGATCTTAACTGGTCCTGACTTGACTCTTAACTGGTCCTTGAATTGAATTATGGATTCAAGGATTTTGATTTGTGATAGAGAGGATCACATGATGTTTAGGAATGATCTTAAATAGCTAAACATGAGAAAGTCACGAAATCACCATCTTGGAACAAGTCCGCGACGCGGAGGTGTTTCTAAATAAATGGTCGCAAAATGTAATTTTGAGACAGAGGAGTCCGCGTTCTCTCCGCGACATGGAGGAATTTTTTATACACATAGAGAGCAAGTCTGCGATGCAGACTTGCGTGCCAGATCACGCTCGACTTTTTCCTTCTCCGTTTTACAGCCCCAATACGCCTAAACTCGACTATTATTCTCAAATTCACTTTAGATTCCGATACCCAACATATGTACTCAAGAACCTAAATCAAAAAAACTCTAACACTCAACGTAAAGATCTCAGAAAATCCTAAATTCAGCCCAATTCAAGAACAACATTCAAATTCAAAAATACATGTCAAGAACATCAACTTTCAAACTCTTTTAGGACAAATTTCTCTGAACTAAACATGTTTGGTGCGTGGGTGAATGAACCCTACGCTATGAAAGACTCACATACCTTGTAAGATTAATTCCTTGGAGAAATCCACCACCAAATCGCACGATCTTAGCGAAATCTGAGCTTTTCTTCTCCTTTCTCCTCTTTTCTCTTTTCTCCAAGCCCTAGCGTGAATTTCCAATTGACTAAACTGATCTCATTTTGATTTGACCATTAATTAATTCACTAAAACGAATTAAATTAGTTGGATAAGGAAAAGACTAATCTACCCTTTAAAAAAACCGGATTAGACTTTCCTCAATCGCAGAGCCCAACTTCCAAAGACATAACTCACTCATACAAACTTGGAATCGTGCAAACTCAACGGCATTGGAAATATCATTCCAAGAGCTTTCCAACCATATCTGGAAGTACACCTAATTCACCCTTAGCTAGGAGTTATGGACGTTTGAAGTTGACCAAAACTCAACTCTTTCCTTAACTTAAACAAATTTCCAGATTTTCATTATTTCCAAAAATGACTATTTCCAGTTCTAAGTGATGTTGCGTAATCAAGACACAACTTCCGATGCAAGTGTCTACGATCGTACAATAGTTTAGTAACCCAACCAAGGGTTGGCATCATTCCCAAGAGAGTTATTTTGAGAATTAATAGAAAAATAAAATTTAGTTCTAACTAGTCGTAGCTAAAGACATTAATGATTAAAAACATTATAAAATAAAGGGGGACACAAGAGTGTCAATTAACAATGGGGGTATTGTCACTAGTAAGTAAAAACAACAAAATAAACAAGGGTTTCTAAGTAATGAAAGGAGATCCTTGGGATGTGACGGGAATACGGGTTAAGCTAGATTATTGGGTACATGCTTTCGATAGAAGATTCATCGAATAATTGTGACTAGGCTAAACTTTAAGGGGGATAAGCTCTCTCTCGAGCAACTTACCCCGTTCCAAATGCATTCCTCTTGGACACCCACTTGCCGCATGAAGATCAGCCTACGCCTTAACCCACTCACTCTCTCGAGCTGAGTGTGTGGACATGGGACTAGGGTTCACTCTCTCGAGCTGAACCTCATGTCGACCCACTCACACTGGCCATCAATCTAGTGGTCTTAGTTTTATGACCTCTCTCTCGAGCAATCCGAAAACACATAAATAAACTTGTATTTGCAACTACAAATTCATTAAATTCATCCACAACCTCTAAACGAAATCACATTTAAACTACAAATAGACTATCAGCAAGCAACACCCAAAAATTATCTTAACCCATATTCGCTAAATCACACCCCAAGAATTGGGGGTTTTAGCCACACATGTATAAGAGATAGAAATTTATACCAAATTGAGCTTGCATTCAACTGGGTATGAAGATTTAAGTCTTGATACAGGCCAAAATTGAAGAATCCAAGAGACCCAAATCCAAATCCTGAAGATGAAACCCTTTGGAACTTCAAGTCTCCAAAACCCTCTCAAACTTAGAGCAAAAATATCAAAAAGTACTATTCTATATGAAAATTATAATAATTGTTCGACTCCTAAAACTACAACTCTAACTAGTATTTATAGTTTTCACATATTTGTGATACAGCAGATCATTCGGCGTCGTTAGTCGAAATCACCGATCAACTCGGTGATTCTCCTTTTGGTGTAGCTCATCGCCGTCTTGCATCATACTTCAGCATCTTCGTGCTCT
Organism: Solanum tacnaense; assembly: GCA_029582525.1. NCBI lineage: Eukaryota > Viridiplantae > Streptophyta > Magnoliopsida > Solanales > Solanaceae > Solanum > Solanum tacnaense. Next base: position 26,375 of record JAJOOD010003419.1, read on the forward strand.
GGGTCATTGGGCGACATGGTACTGCTTCGCGAAACTTCTCGGCGATGCGTCGACTGCTCCCTTTTTTCGCCGACTTGATCATTTTCTTCAAGGCTTAGCACACTGGAACAAAAGGCGAAGTAAGACCCTTCGGCGACTCGCCAAGTGGACTCGGCGATCCTCAGGCCTTCATTTCTCCATTCTTTTCCGCCTTTTCGTTCCTTTTTGCGACGTAGTTTCCATGTTTTCCATCAAACTTCAAATACCTTAAACTTAAGGGTTTTCATCAGATATTGAGATAAAATAAGCATTTGAGGACACAATTTTTATTAAAATACAGCCCTAAATGAGTCCAATTTGTAGACTCATCAACACCCCCAACTTAAACTTTTGTTTGTCCTTAAGCAAACTCAAGTTCAACCGTTCAAAAAGGGTGTCTCGAACAGTGCTACACAAGACTCAATCATGAATGCACACAACAAGACTCAATTTACTTATGCAAGGATCAATTGTGTACTCAAAGATTCAAGTTATGACACACCATTACCAAAGATTCTCAATGCAAGTTCAAGCTCAACAAAAGCCTTCGAATGCCTTCACACAAATGATGATTCCATTTTCACACGCAAAGGTGTAATCAATTTAAAGTTCAGTAATCAGATACAACGCTCACACTCACAAAGATGAGCACAATGCATGCTTTCACCCATAGGTTTGCCCGTATTTTCCAATCAACATTTGTTTTGACTTTCTCAAGATCACAAAGGTCTTAACAAGGCTTGTAACGGGGTTGAGTGTAAATGTGTGGTCATTTAGGCTCAGTGACTTTTGTCCTCATGAAATGTGGTGCTTTTAACACTTCCTTTCTTTTACCTTTATCATTTTCATTAATGCATCATAGGTCATCCTATTATTTGCTTCCCATGGATTGTTTGGGAACCCCATCTCTTTTGTACTTTATTCCACAACTTTCTTTTTCAATCTTTTTCTTTTTCTTTCTCTTTTCTCTCTTTTTCCTTTTTCTTTTTTTTATATGGAGGGGTTCCATTTTTCTTAAAACTATGGGTAAGAGGAAACTTTCCTTGCACTTCTTGACATGCCGTTATCTTTTCACCACACCCCCAACTTAGGCTTTTGGCCTAAGTTAGCTATTCAACTAACCACAATTCAAGAGGATTATAGGTAATGGATTAAGAAAGGTCGAGTTTTCATCAAGTTTCTTCCAAAGAAGAGTAAGGCTCAAAGGTTGTTCAAGAGAGAATCACACGCTCACAAGGTAGGTCACAACAGAGGTATATGTCAAATTGGTTCACACTCTTCGAAGTTGCCTAAGATCATATCAAGAGAAAGTCTTACTTAGTCAATCGGACCAACATGGAAAATTCTAGGTGTTGTCATGCATAGTTCCAGGTAAGCTTATCACACAAGGTATCGACACTTAAGTCAAAAAAGACTCCACACTTTTGCTAGTGTGCAAAGGTCATCACAAGAGAATCGATTTGATAAATGGCTCATCACAACGAGATGCAAAGAGTTCACATATTGTCTATCCAACTTCACTTGGCCTCATCGTAGCCGTACATTCATGCTCTTTCTATTGTAAGCACTATTCAAGTCATCGGTATTGATCGGAACTGAGACTCAAATTTTGCAAAAGAACAGCCAAATTCAACACACGAGAGGTGGCAAAAAATTTTGAACGGGTCAAAATCATTTTGCAATTTAAAATAAGAAGAGCCATAAGCTCGAACATCCACAGAAACAGATAAAACACAATTTTAAAGCAGAACAACCCAAATATATACACAAAACATGAACAAAAGTAGCACACAAAAGGTGTGGGCCTCATCCCACCACAAATAAAAAGCAATTTGTCCTCAAATGTAATTAATGCTGAATCTGAAAGGTAAAATAAAGAAAGATAGAGAGGGAGGTAAAGAGGGGATCCTGGCTAATTGGTCGCTCCATCTGTCTGGGCTTCAGTTCCCGGAGTGACCCCCTGAAGGACCAATTTCACTAGATCCAACAATCGGAGCCTTTGCCAAGGAAGCCTGCACAGCAGCATCTATCATGATTTCTTGAGTCTCGGCTATGTCGTCCGCTGCAGCTCCCTCAAACATCTCTTCGTTAGTTTCTGCCTCTAATTCAGGATCGACTGTATGCTCCATTCCATCCCCATGTCCTGTGGTGGTCTAAGGCATTTTGGGCACATTTGAAATTTCCATTGTTCCAAAGATCATGGACATATCGGTGGACTTTAAGTAGTCCACATCTTTCCTCATCTCTGCAATGGCAGCCTTTAAGGTTGTCACCTCCTATGTGGCTCCCTTGTTGTGCTAACACACTGTTATCCTGGCCGCTAGAGCATCAATAGTAGTGCTCAGTGGTTTCACAACATCATCGAAGGCAGCCTGAATCATACCTGGAATGGAGCTTTCTATGTTGGCAGCCCGAAAATCAGCAGATTGGGCAAGCTCTCCCATCCGGATCAAGGATGCCTGAATGATTGGCTCAGATGAGGCAACAACAGCAGTAGGTTTAGGTGGTAACGCAGCAGCATAGGGACCTGAAGGGTCAGCAGGAGTGGTAATGGCATCAGATATACATGAAAGCCCAGGGGCCAGAGTAGGCAAGGGTGCCTCTACAGGTATAGATCTAGTGGCCACATCTTTCTTCTGCTTCTTTTCCGCTTGGTCCTTAACATATTCGACTACGATCTTTCGGATATTGGTGGAGGCGGTGGCAACCAATTCCACATCCTTCTTTGCATCTCTAGGCACCCGAGCTCTTTTGCACAATGCAGTGATTAATACCAGGAAAGGGAGAAATGTTTGGCTCTGCTTTGCACGTATATGGATCTCAGAAGCAATGATCATCCCTAGATTTATCTTGGTTTTCTCTATGATGCATCCAAGACAAGCTGCCTTAGCAAGGCGAAGGATTGATTCATTCTATGATGGCATAATTGTGCTGCTGATGAACCCGAACCAGTATCTTGCAGCTACGTTCAGATCTTTCTTTTCAATCGAAACTCTTTCTGCTAACCATTTCGAAGCATTATCATCTGAGATTAGCGGGGCTAACCACTTTTTCATCTCATCCAGCTTCTTTGTTCTGATCAAGTGCTGGCAGTGATCATTAATCTTATTGGATATACCCAAGGCTTTGTTGATAGCCTCACTGTCACAAGCTACCTTCCTTCCTCTGACAACCACGTAGTCAACTGCTTTGAAAGATGATACTAGCCTCTTCCATTGAGGTACCAATACACTGTATGCATTGTAAAATTCTCTGGCCCAGCTTGTATATAAGAGCCACGGGGTTTTGTGAAGATTTAAAATTTGTGATATTTCAGGCACTCTATTATGTCGGGATACCTATCGATCACCCCATCCATGGACAACCAGTTTTCCTCAGTGATCATTCTCAACCCCTCACACTTTAATCTATTCATTGATTTAGGTGGGGGCCTTGTACTGGAGGTGCCAGTACTATTGCCTGCTCTGGAATTGGAGGAGTTGGAGTGGTGGATCAAGAATTTCTGATCCGAGATGGGTCGCTCAGCTGTTTAGATCGTAACTCATTCCTCCGTGCCTCCATCAGTTCATCTTCATCATAACCCATACTCTCACTGTCATATGTTGTTGGGTCATTGGTGTAAAAACCAGTACTGTCGGAACTTGCATCTGATAGCTCAACGGTTTTGTCTTTGCCTTGCTTTTCCCACCAGTTGTGGAAAGTTTAGTAGCTTTATTCTTGGATGCAATTGCGTCCTCATTGATTGTGATCCCTTTTTCTTTTCCTTGGGGTGGTGTGTTTCTACCTGCTTTGTTAGGTTTAGTCATATCTGCAAAAGATTGGGAAGGGTTAGGGAAAAATCAAATAGAAGCACAGGCAATCTACTGCAGAAAGACTCGCCAAGTGGATCGACGAGTCGCCGAAACTATTTGGCGAGCTAACTCGGGCTCGCCGAAAGGGTTGGCTTCAAATTATAGCAAGTCGGCGATGGGAAGGTCCTTTCGGCAAATCGCCGACTAGTTTCGGTGAGCATGGGTTTGTCCGCCGAAAGTTACAATGCATTACGGGGTCAGAATAGCATACAAAGGGCGATCAAGAGTACTTTCGGCGAGTCGCCGAGTGTTTTCGGTGACTCATGGCTTCACGTCGAAAGTTAATGACTCAAACATCCAATTTGACAGGATATTAAGGGCGAGATGGAGACATTGGGCGAATCGCCGAACGATTTGGCGAGCTCGACCTAGCTCGCCAAATGGCCCAACGTGCCCATTTTCAATCCACCTTCTCGAATTCAATCCCACCAACCCCTAAAGCAAAATCAAAGCATGCACTAACGAAATTCAAACAAGGCCCGCACTACCCATTTCCCCGAGATACTCAAATTTTTCTCGGATTTGCCTAATTTGGCCATTTGACGATATTTGCTCTTAAGGGTGGTGTCACCCGCTCTATCTTTGAGCAAATTTTCAACATTTAGCGCAAACGTAGGTTACTCAGACTTCACCCAGTCAATCTAACGGCATGCAATCACAACCCAATTAATTAAAAAGCACAAAAATTACATGTATTTGACAATCAAACAATACGAGCAAGATTTTCAAATTAAAATAGGCATTTAAGCATTCTAATCATATCATAGAGGCCCAACACACATCAATACGATACGATTATTTCAAAAGAGTACAATGTTTTTGAATGTAAATTTGGGATTCGGAATCCAACATTTTATGCCAATTAAAACACGATTGAAAACCTAGGCGGCAAAGAAATCCAACTCCGAGCACCAATCAACAACTACAATACAAATAGAATAGAAAAATATTGAAGATAATACCTTGGTGTGGGTTTGTGAAGTTTAAAAATGATGGAAAGTGAAGAATTTCAAATTCTAAGTCTTTTGGCCATTATAAACCGTCCAGTTCGCGCCCATTCAGTGACGTTAGTCACACTCGCCGATATACCGAATGGTCTCGTATCTTGCCGAGTTTTACATGGCTTCCAGTTTATATGGAGGTCCGAATGGCGGACACTAGTGGGATCGCCAACCAGTTCTGTGATTCGCCAACTAGATCCTTATTTCGCCAACCTGCATCTATCAACACTTTCTAAACTCAAACTTACAAGATCAACACACCATTATTTCTTAAACAAAATTAAAGCATTTAGGGTTTTGGGTTGCCTCCCAAACAACGCCTTAGTTAACATCGTAGCACGACGCGGGTTAACACCTAAACTTCACTTTTGGGGTTAACCAAAACATCACTTGGCAACCCCTTTCTTTGTGTCGGATGGAGATGATGCACCACATGACCCAAAAGGTTCTCGAGCAGCTGAATAGATCTGGAATGAGAACCAATCATCTGTTTCATCAATTTGATGTTCTCATTCACTTCTTCCAGTACCCTATCAAGCTCACTTACCTTGTCGAGAATGTTTGAGAGCATTCCCTCAACACGTTTACCCTCATTGTCCTTGGGATTTCTTCGCTCATGAGAGGGGACGTATTTGTCCTTCCTTTTGCATTGGACTTCAATCTCCACTATCTTTTTGTCCAACTCATCCATCTGAGTCATCAGTGCGGCCAGCATGAAGTCATTCTCTACTTCTTGGTTTGCTTCAGCCATGTGATCAAGCAGGTGGGCTGCTATTGCATAGGGTTGATGTATAATACCACTTGGAGTGAGTCGGTCAGCTAATGCATTGTTTTCGGGACCAAGACTTATGTAGAAGCAGTCCAGGAGGACTATATCGGGAATTTCATGAGTGGGGCATCGAATCAGAAGCGATTTAAACCCTGCCCATGCCTCATGAATCCGTTCACCTTCCAATTGTTTGAAAGTTAGAATACGATCCTGGAACATCATTACTTTTAATGGAGGGAACTCTATTTGCTTACGAGTACTGCTTGACTTACTCATATGTCTGTTGAAACACACAAACACTCAAAACAAAACTGAAAATTAGGTAAGTAGACTACACCTAATAAGAACAAAAATTTTACTAATCCAAAAATTCTCAAGTAACACCAGTCCCTGGCAGCGGCGCCATTTTGATGTTTGCGTAATCAAGACACAACTTCCGATGCAAGTGTCTACGATCGTACAATAGTTTAGTAATCTAACCAAGGGTTGGGATTGTTCCCAACAGAGTGGTTTTGAGAATTAATAGAAAAATAAAATTTAGTTCTAACTAGTCGTAGCTAAGGACATAACGATTAAAAACATTGTAAATTAAAGGGAGACACAAGAGTGTCAATTAACAACGGGGAGTTTTGTCACTAGTAAGTAAAAACAACAAAATAAACAAGGGTTTCTAAGTAATGAGAGGGGATCCTTGGGAAGTGACAGGAAAATGGTTTAAGCTAGATTATTGGGTACATGCTTTCGATAGAAGATTCATAGAATAATTATGACGAGGCTAAACATTAAGGGGGATAAGCACTCTCTCGAGCAACTTACCCTATTTCAAATGCGTTCCTCTCGGACACCCACTTGCCGCATGAAGACCAGCCTACGCCTTAACCCACTCACTATCTCAAGCTGAGTGTATGGACATGGGACTAGGGTTCACTCTCTCGAGTTGAACCTCATGTCAACCCACTCACACTGGTCATCAATCTAGTAGTCTTAGTTTTACGGTCTCTCTCTCGAGCAAGTCAAAAACACATAAATAAACTTGTATTTGCAACTAAAAATTCATTAAATTCATCCACAACCACTAAACGAAATCACATTTAAACTACAAATAGACTATCAGCAAGCAAGACCCAACAATTATCTTAACCCATATTCGCTAAATCACACCCCAAGAATTGGGGTTTTTAGCCACGCATGTATAAAAGATAGAAATTTATACCCAGTTGAATGCAAGCTCAATTTGGTATTCAACTGGGTATGAAGATTTAAGTCTTGATACAGGCCAAAATTGAAGAATCCAAGAGACCCAAATCCAAATCTTGAAGATGAAACCCTTTGGAACTTCAAGTCTCCAAAACCCTCTCAAACTTAGAGCAAAAATATCAAAAAGTACTATTCTATATGAAAATTATAATAATTGTTCGACTCCTAAAACTACAACTCTAACTAGTATTTATAGTTTTCACAAATTTGTGATGCAACAGATCATTCGACGTCGTTAGTCGAAATCACCGATCAACTCAGCGATTTGTCTTTTGGTGTAGTTCATCGCCGTCTTGCATCATCCTTCTGCATCTTCGTGCTCTGGGTCATTGGGCGACATGGTACTGCTTCGCGAAACTTCTCGGTGATGCGCCGACTGCTCCCTTTTTTCGCCGACTTGATCATTTCCTTCAGGACTTAGCACATTGGAACAAAAGGTGAATTAAGACCCTTGGTAACTCACCAAGTGGACTCGACGATCCTTAGGCCTTCATTTCTCCATTCTTTTCAGCCTTGTCGTTCCTTTTTGCGACGTAGTGTCCATGCTTTCCATCAAACTTCAAATACCTGAAACTTAAGGGTTTTCATCAGATATTGAGATAAAATAAGCATTTGAGGACACAATTTCTGTTAAAATACAGTCCTAAATGAGTCCAATTTGTGGACTCATCACTAAGCTTCTTCCTAGCTATTTCAAATTGCAAGATGTTACAGCAATGCTATGTTGTTGGAAAATTTGAACATCTTTAGGCTCATGACTCATGCTTAGTAGGTTGAGGGAAATAAGCTTAGGGAAAAGGCTAAGGATAATAAGAAGGCTAGAACATGAAACTATAAGTATTCTCAACAAAAATCGGGTGGTGGAAATCGCTCACAGTTTCAGCAAAAGTCTTCAGCTCCAGCACCTTCATCAGGTAGTGTTCCATCTTCCAGGTTTCAACAGGATCAAAAAGGTAGGGCATCAGGCTCTAAGTCTCAGGGGAGTATTCCAGACACCAGAACCTACCCAACTTGTCCAAAGTGTGGTAAGAACCATCCGGGCGAGTGTCTTACAGGAAAGGAAGGATGTTTTGGGTGTGGTTTGTCACAGGTTGAGAGATTGTCCTTCTTCTAAGCAGGGTCAATGAGGAAATAATGGTAAGGCTCAGTCTACAACTTCAGCAGCACCAGCAGGTCTCCCGACTCAGCAGGGTAACTCATCTGGTACAGGTGGTTGACAGTGCTAAAATAGGTTATATGCTCTTCACGCTCGCCATGATCAGGAAGGTTCTCCTGATGTAGTCACTGGTACGTCACGAGTTTTTAACTTAGATGTTTATGCCTTGTTAGATCTAGGGGCTACTCTCTCCTTTGTAACTCCTTATATAGCAGTCAACTTCAATGTTAGTCCAGAAAATCTCTTAGAACCCTTCTTAGTCTCTACTTCAGTCGGTGACCCAGTTATAGCTAGATGGGTATACAGAAATTGCCCTATCACAGTCTCTCAAAAATTCACTTCAGCAGATCTTGTAGAGTTAGAAATGGTAGACTTTGATGTCATTCTAGGCATGGATTGGTTACATTCTTATTATACCTCAATCGATTGTAGAACTAGGATTGTTCGTTTTCAGTTTCTAGATGAACCAATCTTAGAATGGAAGGGTAGTAGCTTAGCGCCTATGGGTCGATTCATTTCTTACCTTAAGGCTAGAAAGATGATCTCTAAGGATAACTCTATCATCTAGTTTGGTTTAAGGATTCAATATCTGAAACCCCAACTCTTGAGTCAGTTCCAGTAGTTAATGAGTTCCCAGAAGTGTTTCCAAAAGATCTTCCCAGAGTTCCTCCCGAAAGGGATATTGACTTTGGAATTGATCTCCTCCCAGATATCCAGCCTATTTCTATTCCTCCTTACAGAATAGCTCCAGCTGAGCATAAGGAATTGAAAGAACAGTTGAAAGACCTTCTAGATAAGGGCTTCATCAGACCTAATATTTCCCCATGGGGTACACCAGTGTTGTTCATGAAAAAATAGATGGTTCTCTTAGAATGTACATTGACTATAGGCAGTTGAACAAAGTCACAATCAAGAATAAGTACCCCATCCCCAGGATTGATGACTTGTTTGACCAACTTCAGGGTGCTAGTAATTTTCCAAAAATAGACCTCAGATCCGGTTATCACCAGCTCAGAGTCAGAGATAGTGACATCCCAAAAATAGCCTTCAGAACCCAATATGGTCATTATGAATTTGTAGTTATGTCATTTGGACTAACTAATGCTCCTGCAGCTTTCATGGATTTGATGAACAGAGTGTTCAAGCAGTATTTGGACTTGTCCGTTATCGTCTTTATTGATGATATCCTCATTTACTCTAGGAATGAGGAAGAACATGCGACTCATTTGAGGGTTGTCCTGCAAACTCTCAAAGATCGCCAGCTATTCACTAAGTTCAGCAAATATGAGTTTTGATTGAAATTTGTTGCTTTCCTTGGTCATATTGTGTCTAGCGAAGGGATACGAGCGGATTCTCAGAAAATAGAAGAAGTGAAACAATGGCCCAGACCTATTTCTCCTACAGATATCAGAAGTTTCTTGGGTTTGGCTGGTTACTACAGAAGGTTCGTGGAAGGATTTTCATCCATAGTCCCATTGACTAAGTTGACTCAGAAAAAGGTCAAGTTTCAGTGGTCAGATGATAGTGAGAAAAGCTTCACAGAACTTAAAACTAGGTTGACTTCAGCTCCTGTTTTGACTGTACCAGAGGGTTCAAACGGTTATGTGATCTATTGTGATGCATCCAGAGTCAGCTTGGGTTGTGTGTTGATGCAGCGAGGTAAGGTTATAACTTATGCTTCTAGACAGCTTAAGGTGCATGAGAAGAATTATCCGAATCATGACCTCGAGCTTGCAGCAATGGTGTTTGCACTTAAGATTTGGAGACATTACTTGTATGGTGTTCACGTAGATGTGTTCACAGACAATAAGAGCCTTCAGTATGTGTTCACCCAGAAAGAGTTGAATCTTCGCCATAGGAGATGGCTTAAGTTCCTCAAAGATTATGATATGAGTATGCATTACCATCCTGGTAAGGCCAATATAGTAGCATATGCTCTTAGTATACTATCTATGGGTAGTGTAGCACATGTTGAGGAAGAAAGAAAGGAACTAGCAAAAGATGTTCACAGGCTTGCTCGCTTGGGAGTTCGCCTTATGAGCATATCAGATGGAGGTGTAACAGTTCAGAATGGGTCAGAATCTTCATTGGCAGCGGAGGTTAAGGAGAAGAAAGACGGTGATCCGATATTTCTTTAACTAAAGGGTGCAGTTCATCAGCAGAGAGTTGAGGTTTTCTCCCAAGGGAGAGATGGTGTGTTTTGCTATCATGGTCGATTATGTGTTCCTAAGGTGGGTGAGTTAAGACAGCAGATTCTTGTAGAAGCTCATAACTCTAGGTATTCTATTCATCCAGGCGCCACTAAGATGTACCGTGATCTGCGGGAAGTCTTTTGGTGGAATGGTATGAAAAGAGATATAGCAGATTTTGTGGCCAAGTGCCCTAATTGCCAGCAAGTGAAGGTAGAACATCAGAAACCAGGGGGTATGACTTAAGAGATCAACATTCCTACTTGGAAGTGGGAACTGATCAACATGGACTTCATTACAGGTTTACCTCGTACTCGCAGACAACATGAATCCATTTGGGTGATAGTTGATACAGTTACTAAGTCTGCGCATTTTTTGGCTATTAAAACTATAGATTCGGCGGAGGACTACACCAAGCTTTACATAAATGAGATAATCAGGTTGCATGCACTTCCCTTTTCTATCATCTCATATAGAGGTCCTCAGTTTACCTCTCATTTCTGGAAGTCATTGCAGAAAGGTCTTGGTACTCATGTTAATCTTAGCACAACATTTCATCCACAGACAGATAGTCAGGCAGAGCGTACCATTCATACCTTAGAAGACATGTTGAGAGCTAGTATGATCGACTTCAAGGGTAGTTGGGATGATCACCTTCCTCTTATAGAGTTCACCTACAATAATAGCTACCATTCCAACATTTAGATGGCCCTTTATGAGGCATTATGTGGGCGTAGGTGTAGATATCCGTCGGTTGGTTTGAAGTAGGTGAAGCCACCTGGATAGGAACAAATTTGTTTCATGATGCCATGGAAAAGGTTCAACTCATTAGAGATAGACTTAAGATAGCCCAGAGTCGCCAGAAATCCTATATAGATGTAAGGAGAAGGGAGTTGGAGTTCCAAGTTGATGATTGAATTTTCCTGAAAGTGTCACCTATGAAGGGGTGATGAGATTTGGCAAGAAGGGGAAGCTCAGTCCTAGATATGTAGGCCCTTACAAGATCTTGTAAAGAGTTGGTAAAGTGGCTTATGAGTTAGAGTTGCCAACAGAACTAGCAGCAGTGCATCCGGTCTTTCACATTTCATTGTTAAAGAAGTGTGTAGGTGATCTAGCATCTATACTACCTTTATAAAGTGTGGCGGTGAAGGATAGTCTCACTTATGAGAATGTGCCAGTTGAGATTCTTGATCATCAGGTTTGAAGGTTGAGAAACAAAGAAGTCGCGTCAGTTAAGGTTTCATGGAGGAGTCAGTTTGTACAGGGAGCTACTTGGGAAGTAGAACCAGCCATGAAGGCCAATTATCCTCATCTCTTTCCTTCCGATTCCATTCCAGCTTGAGGTAATAGTTCCTCTCCAGTTTTTCAACCATTCTTGCGTAGCTTCAGTCTTAGTATCTTGTTCCTTCAGTTTATACTTCCATTTTCAGCATATTTGCATATTCTTGGAACTTAGTTCAGTCATATTTCAGTTTCTAGTGTTTAGTGGTAGAGTTTGCAGCTCTTTCTTTCCATATTCAGCTAGTTTAGTCTTCATTCGAGGATGAATGTTCCCAAGGGGGAGATAATGTAACACACCGTATCCTAGACAAACCAGATTGCAGAAATCAGAAGTTACAGGTGCCACGACGGGCACCACCCACGGACCGTAGGGTGACCCACAAACCGTAGGTGGTGGTCCGTGGATGGCCACCTATAGCCCTCCCCAGAAAATATTCTAAGGCATGATGGGTTACGTCCCGAGCACTTCTTATGTACTGGATGGCTTTGAGACATTGTTAGACTTCCATTTTGTTTTATATATCTCTATGTTTTGAAATTGTCATTTAAATCTCTTGATTTCTATGTATGCTAAGTGGTTTGTATGGGGCCTCTCGAGTTCTTATACGACATGTTACACCTAGGGTCTACCTAGGGTCATGACATCATCAATGGCGGTGGAATAGAGATGGAACTTTTGAGAAGATGACTTTCTATTTCCCTCTTTGGTTGCCAATTTTAGTTTTGCCTTTGTCTTTCATTTTTTTTTCCTTTGATGTTATATTCTCATTTTGATTTTAATAAATGAGGTTTAAAGGCCTCACTTTTTTTTTAAAAGGGTTGGGTCCAGACCCGCCTAAGTTTACTTTGGGTCAAATGGACTTAAAAATGGGTTGGGTCTTGACCTACCCAATTTGACCCGCTTAATCTCAATAATTTTAATATATTTTTATTTAAATTTTATAACCACAATATGAATTTCAACTCAAAAAATAAAATAAAAAAGAAGTTACAAATGGATAGATAAATATCCTAAAAGATATTAAATAAATAGTAATTCATACCTTCAATATAGGAACATATATTACATCAATGCAAATAAAGAGTCCTAAAACGAGTTGAAACTGGAGATTAAGTTGGGTTCAATTGAGGATCCTCTTAAAATGGGTTAGGATTTGAATGGATTGAGAGTGAATCCAATTCGAATTACTTTGAGTCCAACCCTTAAAATTCTGGGTGGGTTACCTATAATTGTGCTCATTTTTTACACCCCTACTCTTTGTTGATGTTTAGAAATGTAAATAAATTGGCATCAATTAATAAGTTTAGCTTAGTATGTATAGATATCTTACAATGTGAAATATGTATGAAATTTGATATTCCATCAAATTTGTGAATTATTATATCTTTTATTAGTGTTTAAAAAATGTATAAAAATTGGTATCAATTATTATAGTATGTATAAATATTTTACGGTATGAAATAGGTCTGAAATTTGATACCCAACAAATTTGGAATTATTATATCTTTTATTGGTGTTTAAAAATTGATATCCAACTACTCATTAGTAAAGAGCAGCAAATTGTGTATTATTTTTAAAAAGTGTATTAAAATTGGTATCAATTATTAAGTTTAGTATAGTATGTATAAATAATTTACTGTATGAAATAGGTAAGAAATCTGATACCTCAACAAATTTGGAATTATTATATTTTTATTGGTGTTTAAAAAGTGTATAAAATCGGTTCCCAACTACCCATTAATAACGAACAACAAATTGTGTATTATTTTTAAAAGTGTATTAAAATTGGTATCAATTAGTAAGTTTAGTATAGTATGTATAAATATTTTACTGTATGAAATCAGAGGCGAATCTAGGATTTTTCAAACATGGGTGCACCAAGTAAAATGTATTGAAGTGAGAATTGATCCTTAATCTTCAAGGTCAAAAGCTCAACATTTAACCAGGTGGACCATTTAGACTTCTTGTAGTACGGGTGCAAGAATATAATATTATACAAAATCTTAAAAAATATACATATAAAATATCTAATTTTACGAAGAGATCACGGGTGCAGGTGCCCTGTTTTTTGGCTGTAAATTCGCCACTGTATGAAATAGGTATGAAATTTGATAAGAATTTTTTATTTATGAAATTTGTATATATAAGATGCTAATTGTAAATGATGTAGTGTTTTCAAACAGAAACTAATTATCCACTTCATGCAGATTCATACAATAAAAATTATTCATCTAGAAAAATTACAATAAAATCATATTCCAAAAATAAAAATGCTTATTTTAATATTTCTTTTAAAAACAATTTCAAATTAAAAAAACACCAAAAAATGATATCAGCAAAAACACTATTACGTTTTTAAAAAAATTGACAACTAAAAAGGAGGAGGAAGGAAGAACCAAAATAGGAGATTGATACTATTAATTAGGAGACTCATAATAACTAAAATAATGACCAATTAATTGAGAGAAAATTAGGGTATTGATATTCTACCAGTTATAAAATACTATAATTAAGAAAAAAAGATATTATTAATTAGTTGATTAAAATTATTTTAATCTATTTTCCATTTCTTATTTATTTTATTAATTTATTATTTTTTAGATATTATTAGAAATCTAATGTTACATATTTTGAAAATTAGAAAGTCTTGTTAGAACTAGTAATATCCACTCTTAAGTATGTTATTTATTAAACGGAGAAAGGTCTAAAATGCCCCTCAAATATTTTAATTGGTACAAAATTACCCTACATACACCTATCGGTCCTAAAATACCCCTGACGTCCACCTTTCGGCTCAAAAATACCCTCGATGTTAATCCTTTGACTCATATTTACCCTTATTTTTAATAGTTCCCTTAAAGTAAAATTATTAAATATTTATTTATTATATTGCTCAATGTGATTGGTCTAAATTTAAATCCTTCTCAAATAAATAATAAAAATTATATTTTTAAAAATTATATTTTTAAAAATTATATTTTTCTATAATACCACTTATGATTCATATTTTGATCCAATACACTTGAAAATAATATTGAAAAATATTTAATTTCATGATATTTTCCTATTGGCCTATTTTAAATCAACCCCAATTTATTATAACGTAATCCAACTCATAAATGGGGATTCAACTAAACTCCATACTTACCCCGACTGATTGTCCATCTAAAAAAATATTACTTTCATTAATATAAAATTTTCTCTCAATTATCCAAATGTCTTGTTCATTTTTTCTCTTTTATTCCTTTTTTTAATATCTTATTCTTAATAAGGATATCCGGGACTCAAACTTGAAATAAACTCACATATTTATATTCTTTAAATTAGTATTATTGTCATGATGGGATGAGGGTGGGGATAAGAGAAATGATTTATTTATTTTTTATTTTGGGTACACACAAAAGAAAAATGTAATATTTGTACCTATTTGCTTAATTAAGTCATCTTTTATTGAACTAATTATTTTTGTATGAATGCATCGTTATTTTCCTCCTTTTTTCTCTCTTGTTTGTCATAAATTAAAATAAAATAAAATGGTGGACAAGATCCAAATAGAAGAAAAAAAAGAAGGAAGAGATAGGAAGTGAAGGACCGGGGAGGGAGAAGTGTAAAGACGAGATGCCTAACCATTTTATAATTTTAAATTTACTACGAAATTCAAAATAAAGTCAATCATGTGAGCCTATTTATGAAGTAATTTCAAATTATTTTTAATAGAAAAGGGCATAAAATGCCCTTAAATTATGAGATTTGGTACAATATTACCCTCCATCCACCTAATGAGTATGATCTGTTAGACATAAGAGTATTTTTGAGCCGAAAAGTGGACGTCAGGGGTATTTTAGGGCCGATAGGTGGATGGAGGGTAATTTTGTACCAATTCAAATACTTGAGGGGCATTTTAGGCCCTTCTCCGTTTATTAAATTTACTTAATTCCCTACTTTTCTTTAACCAATGTTTGCTCTAATGGAAGAGTTGATAGGGATGACAATTAGGCAGAGCGGGGTAGGAAAAACTCTTAACGAGGTGGGGCAGGGGAACATTTAAATGGGGTGGGGCGTGGCAGGTTAGGGCAAAAATTATGTTTTATAAAAAATTTAAGGGGAACTTATATAAATCTCACTAGTTTAGGAGCTAATTATTTAGATACATTCTAATTTGCAATATTACGTAACTTACCGAATTTTGGTGCCTTCAAATTCGTCCAGATAAATGAAGTCAAAATTACGTGTAATTTGTTCTATATATATTATATCCAAGTGGATTCGCATGTATCTGGGATACATAAAAAATCTCGCTTGCCACTCTCCCATGTATCTGGCATTCCAGATATATGTGAATCACTCCATATACATAAAAAAAAAATACATACATCTAGTGTGATTCGCATGTATCTGGTATACACATGAATCTCGCTCGCCTTCCCTTCCCTATCTCGCTCATCTCTCCCTATTTTTGTGTATCTGATAGCAAAATACATGTATTTAAGTAAGATACGTAATATTTTGAAAATATAGGTTATAATAGTATATATGGTAATGAAAATGTTTAATTATGTAGTTTTTTCAAAATCTAATGGAGCAGAGTAGGGCAGGTCAATCTAATAGTACTCCTTCCAAGTTGTTCTTCCCACTAAGAATCCTCCATCTTTCTACTGCGATGTTACTACTATCATTCTGTGCATTAATGCTCTAACAAAACAGCTCAATAAGAAAAGCATATTGAAGAAAAGATGGTGTCTGTGGCTGTGCATTGCATATAAAATTGCACTCTGCTGCAACTTCTCCTAGAATTAATTCTATATAAGCTAGTAATCTACCAATAATTTGTTTTTGAAACTTGACTAAATTTGTTTAGAAGACAACTGCAAAAGAACAAATAAGAAAAAACATAAACAAAATGCTAACTATGACAGGGCGAAATCGTAGCAAGTCAAGACTTTCCCCGCCCTAACCCGTCCTATTGCCATCCCTAAGAGCTAATAAAAGATCAAATGTCCAATCCTCTACTGAGAACTTATTAAATGTCCAAAAAAAGTTGCTTAATAACTTAGCTAAAAATAAAATGTGAAAATTTCATATATGACATATATTAGATTAATATTTTCAAGTTATAGCAGTAGAATCAAACTTTCAAGTTGTAACATTAAAAATTTCAGGTTGTAACAGATTATTAAAAAAAAAAGTTATTTTTAATAATTAAAAACATTTGATTTGAAAAGAATAAAAAGATAAAAAAAATTAAAATAAAATGTTTCTGAAGGAAAAAATGAAAAAAAAACGGAAATAGGGGTGTCAATTAAATTTGAATTAATTTAAGATAATTATTAATTAGCATGAATTAAGGAATTTTAAAATAATTAAGAATATTCAGTTTCCTTAATTCACTCTAATTTGTTAAAATTAATTCAAAAATCTGATTTTATTCATTTTTCTTTCACATTTCTCTCTCTTCGATTTTCTTCCAGAAATTTTGTCACTGGCGACAAATTGAAGTTTTTTTTTGTTTGAAAAATCCTGATTTTTTATGATGGACAACTACGTATCAATATTAATTAAACATGGCGGAAGATGGGATCCTTCAAATTAGTATTTTTAATTGTTTACTATTTGTATTTGGATTTCAGTGAAATGAAAAAAAAATGAAACTGTAAATCACATTTTGTGATTTTGTTTTTGTAAATTGTCACTATATTGAATGTGATATGTTTTTTTTGTATAAACAATACGTTTTGTTCATAATACTTATTAGTTGTTGTGAAACTGTAATATTAATGATTTTCTTGGTAAGTTTCTGTTTTCTGGTAGGGGTTTAATGTCACCATATTTTTTATTTTTTGGTTATTTTTTATACTGGCAAAACAATGATTTTATGAGAAGTTGCCGCAATATATGAAAGATTTGAGTATAAATGTATAACATATAAATATTTTTATCGTTGTAGATTGGGTACGTAGATTAAAATTATAATATTGATTACTGTTTTTTTCCTGAAAGAATAAATTAAAATGTATAGTTTAGAATGAATTTGGTATGGAAGTGTATTCACTAATGTGAAAAAAAAGGTTATTTAGAATTTTGAAAAATTGTATGACAGTTGTTTTAAGTTGATATGAAAGTGTGTTAACTAGTTAGTAAAAAAATATTTAGAATTTTGAATAAATGTATGAAAAATGTTTTAAGTTGGTATGAAATGTGAAATGTTATTGTTTATATAAGTTTTGTCAATTATGTATAAATTTGTGCGAAAGGAATGAACTATTTGATATGAGAAATGTATAAATTTGATATAAATGATGATTGTATGTATGAAATTTGTATTAAGTGGTTATGAAATCTGAAATTTTATTTTTTAATGAAATATGTTTGTAGTTTACTGTCTGAATGATTTTTATATGAAAAAATAATGACAAGTGTGTATAATTTTGTTTTTTTTGTATTATGAAAGACTAATTGTTATTTTTTTTAATGAAACAGGGAAATATATTGATTTTCAGACATTTTCAAATTCAAGAATCATCAAATGTCGCAATAGTTAACATTGAATCTTTATGTGGTGTATGTCATAAAATACACCAAAAGGTGTTTGTTCGAGAAATTGTTGAAACCTCTCTTGCCCGAGGAAATCCAACAGATTACCAAAAACATTCATGTTTGTACATAAAGCCCAGTGTGTGTATATCTTCCTTGCCTATAAAATAATATTGTTTATACTAAATTAAAACACACTTCATACAAATATTATTCAAGTTTCATTCCACTAGTAACTATAGTTTAAAAATAGTTATAATTAAATTATATCATATAAATTAAATTAAAATAAATCAAAATCATGTAAACATTGAAAAAAAAAAATATATAAAAGTATGTTCATACAAATATTATTCATGTTTCATACACATGCATATACATAAATTTTAGTACTGCCTTATGCCATATTTATAAAAAAAATTCACACCAATTTTATTCAAACATCATACTAGCTTCATGTGCACTGTTGCATTCATCAATCTATTTTCATAAATTTATCGAAATACACTAACAATAATTTAACAATTTTAATACATTAATGGATAAATTGAAAAATAAACCTTCTTAATAGGAAAAATCTCAATTTAATATCAATATTATTCTAAATTTATACAAAACAGATTAATTAAACAATTCACATCAATTTAATAATTCATACCATATACAAAATTAAGAGACAATCCCACCAATGTTAATACACAATTCATACCATTCGCATACCAATATTGTATCAAAATACATACAAAATCCAACAATCAAACATTAACCTCATATCCATACACATTTTATTCATATTTCGAACAATTTTCACACAAACAAATATTTCGAAAACAACAATAAGCATAATGTGATATAAAAAAATCACTATTTTGACTAATGTGGAAATAAATTAAATAAAGTACTTACCCTAATAGAAGTTCATCAATAGAAGTTCCTTCAACAAATCTGGCACTCTTTCGAGGCGTTTCAATGTGTTTCTTAGACATGATGATGATGATGAGAAACGTAACGAGAGGAATGATTGTGAAGTTAGGGTATTGGGGTTGTGAGAAAGATTGGATGGACGGTTGTGAATGTGGTGTAGTGGAGTGGTGAGGAAGATGGGAGTGAAAATTGTGAATATGGGGTAGTGGGGTGGTGGCGTGTAGAAACTGATAGACCTGAGTGGGGGGGAACTGTGATTGGCGTATGGGATATTTGGAGTGTAACGGTAAACAAGGACATCTAATCAATGTAAATTCCTAAATTCGTGTAACTGATAATTTTGGTTTTAAAAAAGGAACTGCAATTAAATTAATTAACTATTAATAATTAACAATATAAAAATATAAAGAGATTAATCATTTTTTAAATTAAATTGTAATTGATTTTTAAATAAAGTTAAATTTAAGTAATATGCTATAACCCGTAAATAAATTGTTATAAGGAAGAATTTTTTAAGAGTGTGTTTAAAACTCGTAATATTATCCCTTAAATGTGTATATGGTATGATTTTTCCAAAATAAAATGTTACACAAGCACTTATCTGAACATTCACTTTTGACAAAATTGACTCCCAATATAAATAGATCTTGAAAGCTTGACCAAAAGGACTCAATACATTTTCATATAATAGCGAATGGAGAGAAAAGAGGTGCAATTACTCCGTAGAAAAACTTCAATCACTGAGCTCAACATGATTATTACAACTAGAACAAAATCAGCAAGGCATTTATAAGCCACCGTGAACAATACATCTCTGGATCCAACTGCCTAGTCACAATATCAAATTAAACATTAAAGTTCCAATGCTAGATGTTCCAATCTTGTATAGAGTGGGAATGAAGTGTTCTAAAACGGCTAAATCCTGCTCCACTAAGGACTCATTTTCCTTTGGATTCAATCACCCTCTTCGCAAAAGACGGCAAACAGAACGATGCAGAGTGAATCTGGGGGCAAAATTATGAAGAGGAACAAGTCAAACACACAGTAAGTACTAGAGAAGTGAGTGTGTATTAAGAAAAAGGAACCAGAGAGCAGAATGACATCATACCTCAGAGTTGTAGAACTTCAAGGGTCCTCTAGTTTTGGTGTGGCTATCGTCAGCATCAATTGGGTTAATTGGATTCTTGAAATCAACCGCAGGTCCCTCGGTAGAGCAGACCATGAAACCAATAACACCACTGAAATAAAAGACAGTAAAAACAAACCAAATTGGGATCAATACATCAACAGTCAGGTATTCTCAGTTTCACCACCATCCAAAATTAAAGGCATGAATGACAAGCAAGATTAACAAAAGAATGCATATATATCAGCAAATATCCTGAAAGTGTACCTTGGATAAGTAGGAACTGTGGTCCAGGCATAGTTGACTGAGCCTTTGAAGATCTGGCGGCAGTTTGCCACGATATCTTCAATTATGTGCATGTGAAGCCATATGCTCTCAGCCTGAGTACAGACAACCCCTCCAGGACGCAGAACCCTTGCTACTGATTCAAAGAAAGGCTTTTCGAACAACTCTTGTGCTGGACCTAGAGTTAAAAGAAGAAAAGTTTAAGAGATGAAATTTCAACGACACAGGCAGTAGGAAAGTAAAGAGATTACCTATGGGATCAGAGGAATCCACTATAACTGCATCATAAGTTCCTTCTGGAACATTTTTCAAAAATGCAACTCCTACAGAAATGGGAGAGGAAAAGGAAAAGCCCATGAACAGTTAATCGATAAATTCACAAAAGACCAACAAAAAAAGAAATTAGTTCTGTCATCTTCTCAGATCATACCATCACCAACATGGAGTTTAACTCGGGGATCCTCATATCCTATGGCTACATTAGGGAAAAATTGTTTAGAGACCTGAAAAAAGAAAAAGGAATTATGAAATCATTATAGAGCAATGCTCCACCAAAATTAAAATTTCCGAGCAAACTGATGAGCAATGAACCACAGGGATCATAGAAAGGAATGAGTTTTGCTGCATCTACCACATCAAGACTGAATATGCCACAGGGTACTCGAAAACAAATGTGTACAATCTTTAGACTTGCCAAATTCAACAATTTTTCTCTACCCTTGGTGCAGATAAGAGAAAAAAAGAGCAAAGTACAACTTTAATTAAAAGAATGAAGAAGCCAGATGACTTACATCAATTACCATCTTGTCAATCTCACATATGTCTAACTGTTCAACAGAAGAATGCCGAGACACCTCACGCAAGACACCACCATCACCTCCTCCAATAACCAACACCTAAAGTAAGAAAATCAAACTTGAAGTTTGGCACACAAGTAGAAGACACTAATCTAATTCCATAAAGTATCTCTTGGCCAAACTAAGAATGCATGCAGTGATGCGAATCTTAGTAAAGGCTGGCAGTCTTCCCACTTACAAGTTCTCATTCCCTTTTAAATTCAGCCCTTCTGAAAACCAAGATGATAGCATGTACGAACATGCGTATAGACTTACTACAAAATGAAATTACTAGGCAAAGCCACAGAAAATAGGATGCAAAAATTATGACATATAGTAAGTTTAAGAGAAAGAAGTTTGGTTTTGAGAGAGGTGCTAATTACCTATATCTGTTCTTTGCAAAATATGACTAGTGAGAACTGACCACAAGCATTATACTTGTTATTTACAAAGTAAGAAGCAGACGGGGATATATCTTCTATTATTTTGAGTTTGTGTCATTGTCAACGGAAACTAGCAAAGTGCCAAAAGAATACAAGATTGACATTATATAAACATCAAAACTACATAATCTCCAAGATTTATATTCCATACTGAGATGTTAAATTTCACTATTGAGTAATGGACCTTTCTAGGGTTTGGAATTGAGCAAAGTGGGAGATGAGTGATCATTTCTTGGTAAGCACATTCATCCCGCTCTGTGAGTTGTATCACACCATCCAAAATAAGCACTTTCCCATAAGTTGATGACTGCAGCAGAAATAAACTTATGTAATGAGCATCAAATTAAAGAGCGCCCATTCCATCAAATAGTGAGAGAAACAAACTCAAGGCATGAATTACCTGAAAAACCATGACATTTTGGTAATCTGACTTCCCCTGAAATAATATCTTTTCAACCTTCAATGAGTGTGCTTCCCCTGCATATAAATTTCCAACTTCAAAATTAGTTTGTCCCATAATTATGGAAATCATAAGAAGGTTAAGAAACTCATCACTACAACTGACTGACGAGCATTTAACTATGTAGGTCCACACATATAACTGATCCAACATGTTATGATTCTAAAGCTTAGAATTCAAGAAGTGTAAGTAAAAATAAATGAATTTCAAAATCTTCCACATATTATACAGAAATGAAAAACTGACAAATTCGCCATATAGAAAAATTATGATAGTAATCTACAAAGTGAAAACTCCACCTATGTGAGATTCGCAAAACATAGTTTGAAGCTTACCATTGCATTAAGTTAACGGTCAGGTAAAAATAATCAATAATTAATTATCTATACTTTGAATACTACGAGTAGAGTGGACTGAATACATAAGGTTTAATATAACAGATAACTACTCGTATCGTTTGGAAGCTAGACACAGTTGAGTTTATTTGAATTCGCAAAGCCAAAACATTCATTTTACAGGTTACAGAAAAGCATAAAAAAAAGATGTGTGGTTTTGGCAATGCACAGAAAAGTAGAAAATCGTAAACCTAAACACAATAAACCAATTTTTTTTTTATCATACTCAGGAAACACTTGTTTCTCAAGTGCAAGCAATCATCCAAAAAAATCAATTCAACATATGGATGCAGATATAGATAGATCCAACATATAAGCAGCAAGCACACCATATCTACTAAAATCTCAACAAAAACACAATTGCAGAGACTATCCTAAAAAGCAGAGCAAGTAATTCAATCAATAACAACAACAACGTCTCAATATGAAATCTATGAATCGTGAAAATCCATTTTCGTTTGGATTAAAAGACGTAAAAGTTGATGATATATGTAGAAATGCATAGCATAGCATACCAGGCCAGAGTGGGCTAATCTCAGAGAACCATCCAGGTAAGATAGAAGAAATGTAGGGAGATTCTTTCTCATTATTCGCTTCTTCCATTGACACAGCACAACCTTCTCTTCTCTACCTCTCCCCTATTTTTTTTTATTTATATGGGAGAAAAAAAAGAATTGTAGATTCGGGTACGAAACCGTAGAAATGCTTACAAAATACGCTATTGATTTGATTGTCCTCTTCCTTCTGTTTTCGGAATCACACCTTTTTTGCCTCTCACTTCACGGACTATCTATCTACTCATTTAATTCAGAATTATTTTATGCGGCCCCAATACAATTTCGAAAGGATATCTGACTAATGGAGCTATAATTTTTAATAAGAGAATTAAAATTTGAAGAACTAAATACATCAATTATTTGAAGGAGTTCAACATCTACTATATACACATAAAAGATACTCTCTTTGTCCCTGATTACTTTTTCTTTTTTAATTGTCTCTAATTACTGGACAAAATATTTTTATCTATTATATCCTCAATTAATTACTTTGAAAAAGGTAGAACTTCTTGAAAATCTTAAGTTTTTAATTCATCCACTTCATAATTAATAGGAATAAAATGGTAAACTCACTATGCCAATAATTGATTTCTTAATAGGTGTGTCAATTCAAAAGTGGACAAGTAATTAGGGACAGAGGAAGTAATTTTAACCATGTCTAAATAGTAATATATTTCGCCAAAGAGGATTCAGATGAACCTCTAACAGAAGGTTGGCTCCGCCCCTGGATGTGTGCACTCAAAACTGAAACACATAATTAATCTATTTCATATCAAATGAATTTTTGGTATTTTTTTATTGTTCAAAATAATTGAATTGTTAAAAGTTCAAGATGAATGTTTAATTATTTTTTAATGATTTGATATTTTCTAGGATATAAATTACACTGTTTACAAAGTTATATTTATGATTTTACAAAGGATAATAAAGGAAAATATGGTTTAAACTATGTTCATGGATGATTATTATTAATAAATGTGTTGGCTTACAAATTCATTTAATATGAAATAGAGGGTGTATCAAGTTAAAGTTAATGTACATGTGGGAATACACTTATAAAATATACCAAAAATATCTTTAAAATGTTATGGTTTTTGATATATTATATCATTAAATATAGAATGTGAATATTAAAATTAAAAATAATTCCAAATATAAGTGTCAATTAATTCAAAACGGTCTAAAAACAGAGTCTCAATCTTATAAGAGGGGATGCATGGAGTAACTTTTAGCGTGAATTTCAACGTAAATTTTAAAACTAAGTCTGAAATATTCAAAAGTAGTAACAATTATTTATTACGAAAAGATATCATTATAAATATTTTTTATCAATTTTTTGAAGATTGACTATTGATTATAAAATGATGGGGATCTCAATTAGGGTTTAGATATGAGGGGTCGGTGGTGGGGGTGGGGATTTGGTCTCACAATTTGTGATGAGTATCTTATCTTTGGTAAGTCATAGGTGGCAGTGGCATCATCCTTTTTAGCATCCCTTTCCACATTTTCTTTTTCTCCCTCCGGACTCCACATTAAAATTTTAATTAAATTTGGATCACGCATTGCCTAATCTATTTAGGGATGATGCTTTCAACAAGATAATTTTCATACTCAAAATAAACTGAGACCTTTGATTAAGGATAAAGTAGTTCTATCACTGCACCACAACCTATATTGGTCTTTCCACATTTTCCTTTTCTCTCTTTGGTGTTCGGAATCTACATCACAATTTTGATTAAATTTGGATCGTGCACTGCACTTCATGATCTATTTGTTCCACATTTTATTTTTCTTCCTTTGGTGTCCGAAATTCACATTACAATTTTGATTAAATTTGGATTGTGCACTGCATGATCTAGGTGACGCTCCCAACAAGATATTTTTCATACCCAAAGCTGAACCTGAAACCTCTGATTAAGGATAAAACAGTCCCACCACTGAACCACAACCTATATTGGTCTTACCACATTTTTGTTTCTACAAAGTGTATTTTGTCTTTATAGGTGATATGAAATTGATACACTACTCACAATTTGAATTAAATTGTTATAATGTGTGTATATATTTGGCGTGAAGTTGGTATGATTTTGACATACCTTTATGTTTGTTTTCACTATTTATAATTGGTATCAAATAACAATTATATTTCATGAAATTGATATACTATGTGTATGTACTTGAGATGAATTTGGTATACCCTTGTGTCTGTTCTTACTGTTCATAATTTGTACCAAATAGCAAAAAAAAAATTATGAAACTGATATATTGTGTGCATATATGTTACTGGAAAAAAAAAATGTTACTTTTCAAAATTATATAAAAGAAATAAATGAATTTAAAATCATGAATGAAAGCATAAAATTTATATTGAAGATAAATAGGGAAGAAAAAGAAAAAAACTGTAAAATTAAATATTGTGGATATATTAAGGGAGAAAATTGAGAATATTTAGGAGAGATTTAAAAAATAAAACAGATTTAAGAAATAAGTATACTAATTTTTTTTTTAAATTCATAGAAAGAAGGAGGTAGAGAAACTAAAATAGGAGATTGATACTATTAATTAGGTTAATAATTAGGAGTGATAACAACCAAAATAATATCCAACTAAATGGAGAAAATCAAGGATTTGTTATAAAATATTATAGTGTGGATGTCCACTACACCAAGAAGTTACTCTCACCCATTATCTCAATTGTTTTCCTCCATTATGAAGATAATCATAACCTTCAATTTTATAACACCGTTATTCTTGTAACCTTTCACTTCCATAACCTCCTCCATTATATTCATGTTAATGTCATGTTTATGACTAACCTTTTGTATGCCTCTATGCTACAATATAAATAGAGGCATAAGAGTTCATATTGTATAGACTTGAAGATTTGGTGAACACTTGAATACTATGAAGAATAAGAAAAGCTCTCATCTCTTGTTTTCCTATTTCTATTGCTATCATCTTTTATATAAGGTAAATTATTGTGGAATCTATTTTATATTTTACTTGTGAACAAGGTGAATGATTAATATTATTATTACTGTGCATTTCTTTTTCCACCTATGACTATATATACTTTCTTTTGTATGTGAAACTTATTTTATATTTTATTTATGATTATGCTCACTATTTTGGTTATTACATAAGCTTTTAATTTATTTTGTTTTGTTTGTGAAATATTTTGGGTTCACATGAAAATTGAAAAAGGAGTAGTGTTAGTGAGCATTTTTATTTTAATGTAATTGAAATTATTATTTTCTTAGTGTGCAATTGATTCTTTGATTTATAATGGTAATTCACTAGCTTAATTATTGTGCACCAAACATAATATAATATAATGCTATATGTAACTCTCTGTTTTGACAAGTTTAAGTTATTAGTACATAATTTGTTGAGAATATTTTTATTGTGTTTCTTTTGTTCTATATTTTTTTGTGCATTTTCACCACAAAGTCACAATATTTTTTTAAGGCTCAAAGGTGAGTCCTATTATATTTGGCTTATTATGTCATTGATTGAGGGTAAGACGAAGGATTCAAGTCCTATCACACCAAGAGGGTAATATATCGGGTGAGAGTCCTGATGCATCATGATAATAAAATGGTGGGTTGGGTCCCAACAAATAATGACCTAAAATGCCTTCTTAGGGGTAAGACGTTGGGT